>JADRCH010000871.1:655081-677018 GCA_019843965.1 Rhynchomys soricoides | reverse complement strand
GGACCGTCGAGGAGCTGGGGATGCCATGCACTTAGGACCCAAAAAGATACAGGACAGGAAGGTGAGCATGGCTCTTGGTTCCTAGGATGCACAGGACTAAGGATCCCTCTGTGACCAGGTTGACTCTTCTTGGTGAACAGAAACTGTGCCATATGGCCCTCAGTCTTCTCTCACAGCCTCCGCCTCCTGCTCAATCGCCAGCCTTTCCCGAGATTCTGAGAAGTGGTATTGCAGGAGCTTAGGACCAGCAGGGACTTACCCAGGCGTGGTGCCCAACGCTGTGATACCCAACGCTGTGATACCAGGACTTGGATGTGGAAGCAGGAGGATCACATGTTTAAGGTTAGCCTAGGATAAGAAGGGAACCAAGTGCTGGAAGCGCTTGCTTGCCTGTCCAACATCCTAGGTTTAACCCCCAGCACAGGAAAAACCAAACCAAGCCAGACATGCACTGAGGATGGAGAGCAGAAGTCACATGTTTAGAGCCACAGCCCCCCCCCCCCCCCAATCTGATATCTTTTACCTGTCACTCACTGTGGAGATCTTACTGCATGAGGACTCGGTCACTTAGCTATGCGTCCTGTGTGAGGAGGGTTTTTGTTTGTTTGTCTGTCAGGCTTTAAACTGCTGAGATTGCCGGGCAGTGGTGGCGCACGCCTTTAATCCCAGCACTTGGGAGGCAGAGGCAGGCGGATTTCTGAGTTCGAGGCCAGCCTGGTCTACAGAGTGAGTTCCAGGACAGCCGGGGCTACACAGAGAAACCTTGTCTCGAAAAACCAAAAAAATAAAATAAAATAAAATAAAATAAAATGCTGAGATTGGGGTGGTAGTCGTGGATGGATTTAATGGTGAGGCTTTGGCAAAGGTGAGTCCACTCATGGGCTTAGCCAGGAACAGGGAGTTACTGGGGGATTTAAAGTAATAGGAGATTCAAGTGGGAAGGGATTAGAGGCCCAGCCTATGGCTCCCCTGGGCTCAGGCTGTGGGAAGATGCAGGAAGGGGATATGATGGTGGGGTGGGGTACATCTACAGGGGTATGACTGCCGGAGACCAAGGGGGTGAGGGTTCCGTTCAGTGTAGGAAGGAACCCGTGGAACTGGAAGGAGTCACAAACAGGCCTTAAGTCGTCCGTCCTGGGCCTCTGGCTATGTTACCCTCCTCCCTCTGCCTGCCTGCTGGTGGTAATTGCTCTCCATTTGGTCTTTACTTAGCTCATTAATTGCCTAAAGGAGACAAGAAGCCTAGGGCAGGGGCCATTGGCAGGAGGAGTAATGGATTAGATGAACTCTCGGGGATGGAATGGAAGGTAGTCTGGCGTGGCTGGTGGACAGTAGAGTCCGCTCCACTCAGATCCAGCAGAGTCCGCTCAGATCTAGTAGAGTCCGCTCCGATCCAGGTTGGAGGAAGCATTTTTCAACTGTAATATGGATACCAGTTCTTTCCCTGCCATCTCCAGTACGATCAATACCATTAGCTCCCTTTTCCTTCAGGTCAGGGTCATCACAACTTCCATTAGGGTAGGCATCCTCTAACATGGCTCCCTGTGACCGCTGCAACCCTGTCCCTTTGGGTATGGGCTGTAATTACTAACTCATTTCTACTTAAAGTACTTTTACATTTATTTATTTATTTATTTATTTATTTATTTATTGTGTGTGCACGTGCGTGTGCACGTGTGTGCACATGTGTGGTCAGAGGACACCTCTCAGGGATTAGCACTCCCATTCTTTTATAACTTCTAGGGATCGAACTCAGGCCATCAGGCTTGCTGTCAAGCCCTCTGGCCACTTAGCCAACATCTCTATTAAACACACTCCAGTGATGTGACTTTAAGATTAAACCACACTGAGTGTGGTAGTGCATGCTTGAAATAGCACTATGGAAATGGAAGCAGAAGGTTCAGGAGTTCAAAGCCAGTTCCAGCTACATAGAGAATCTGAAGCTAGCCTAGGCTGTCTCAAACAGATGGGTAGATGAACAGACTAGTCTCCAAAACCACTGAGGCTTTCATTTTGGTAGCTCGTTCATTTGCATAGAGGAGAAACAGCTGCAAGGACAGTAGTGGCCCTGGAGGGGCTCCCATGGAGGTCAGCCCCAGGCCTTCCCCCGGCAAGGTCCCAAAGGTTAAGAGGAACCGAATACTGTCAGTAATTGTGCTCATGAATTGGGTGCAAACAATCATCCAGTGACGGCAATAGCAATAACAGGTGACACTGTAGCCACTGTTGTCACCTTCAAAGCTGATCCGTGAGAGACATGAGCCAGAGACATCATTGACTTAGGCCATCTGAACACCTGGCCTGCGGAAACCGAGATGGTGAATGTGTACTGTCTCGAGCAGCTGGAACCTCTTATGTAGTGCTAGACATCCTGCATCATTACCTTCAAATCCACAGCACTTAATGTCACAAAAACCCTCACCACCAGCTGCACAAACCTTTCTTTCTTTCTTTCTTTTTTTAAAAAGATTTATTTATTTTATGTATGTGAGTGAGCACACTATAGCTGTCTTCAGACACACCAGAAGAGGGCATCGGATCTCATTACAGATGGTTGTGAGCCAACATGTGGTCTCTGGGAATTGAACTCAGGACCTCTGGAAGGGCAGTCAGATCTCTTTACCGCTGAGCCATCTCTCCAGCCCCCTACACAAACCTTTCTAGTACCCAGTAGGTGCCAAGCCCTCCTTACGCCCCAGGACAGCTGAGATGGGAGATGTATTCAGCTGTCAGTTAGGGGCTGTAATTGAGCAGACAGGACACCTTCCTAAAACATGAATGCTCTACCAAGGAAAACTATACTCATTGCCTGTAGATCAGGGTGTGTCTTAGTTGGGGTTTCTATTGCTGTGACAAAACACCATGGGGTTTTGGGAGAAGAAAGAGTTTATTTGGTTTATGCTTTCATATCTCTGCTTAATCAAAGGAAATCAGGACAGGAACTCAAACAGGAAAGGACCTGGAGGCAGAAGCTGATTCAGAGGTTGTGGAGGGGTGCTGCTCACTGGCTTGTTCCTCTCGGCTTGCTTGTTCAGCCTGCTTTCTTAAAGCACCCAGCACCAGGTTCTATATACCCTATAAAACTTATAGCCTCGGGATGGCACCACCTACAATGAGCTGGGCCCTCCCTAGTCAATCACCGATTAAGAAAATGCCTGACAGGCTTGCCTGCAGTCTAATCTTTTGGAGGCATATTGAGGTTCCCTCCTCTCAGATGACTTTAGCTTGTGTTAAGTTGCTAGGACAGGGTGGTGGGAAAGGCCTCACGGAGGAGGAAATCCATGGAGGCTTTTTTTTCGAGACAGGGTTTCTCTGTGTAGCCCTGGCTGTCCTGGAACTCACTCTGTGACCAGGCTGGCTTGGAACTTAGAAATGCGCCTGCCTCTGCCTCCCGAGTGCTGGGATTAAAGGCACGCTCCACCACTGCCCAGCTCATGGAGGTTTCTTGAAGGCTTTTACTCAATCCTTGGAGGATCCTTGAGATCACCACAGGGGAAGGGGAGGAGAAGGCACTAGTCTCCTGGATGCTTCAGGGGAAAACTGGATGGAGGGGAAAGGCATGCAAGGAAGCTGTGAGGAATGAGGCTGGGGCACAAGGCAGGTCATGAAGACACAGCACTTTATAAACTTTGCAAGACTCTGGGCTTTCAAAGTCCCCTGTGCTGTTCGTGAGAGCCAGCTGTGGGTGTGGCTCAGTGGTGGAGCACTTGCCTAGTATGCATGAAGACTTGAGTTCAGTCTCCAGCATGGGATTGGGACTTGGGTGGCAAAAATTGTCTCTGTTTTCCAGCTCAGCCATGGAGGACAGGCCTGTACAGAGGCCCAGTCGCTCAGTGGAGGCCTCGTGGGGTGACGGGATCAGGCCATCCTGCCTTGGGTTCTCCCAGTTGGTAACAATGGACCCACATAGGGTTAGCCTCGGGGTCAATTTATTCTCTTCTTGGGCCATTGTACAGTCCGGATATTGTATGAGAAATTCTAAACGGAACCTGGCTCACAGTAGCCTGATAAATTCTGATCTTGGCTGGAGGGGGCACACCTTTAATCCCAGCACTGTGAGGCAGAGGTAGGTGGATCTCTGTGAGTTTGAGGCCAACCTGATCTAGAAAGTGAGTCTCAAGATGGCCAGGACCACACAAAGAAACTCTGGTCTTGAAAATACAAACAAAAATCCGATCTTTGGGGCTGGAGAGGTAGTTCAGCTCAGTGGTTAGGAGCACTGCTGCCCTTGTGGAGGACTTGGTTTTGGTTCCTAGGACCCACGAGACAGCCTATAAGCTTCTGTAACTCCAGTTCCAGATTCTTAGATGCCCTCTATTGGCTTCTCTGTGCACTACATACATGCATAACAGGCATAATCATGCATGCAAGCGAAACACATACAAAAACATAAAATAAATCTTCTTTTAAAAATTGAAGGAAAGGGCTGGAGAGATGGCTCAGTGGTTAAGAGCACTGACTACTCTTCCAGAGGTCCTGAGTTCAATTCCCAGCAACCACATGGTGGCTCACAACCATTTGTATGGGATCCAATACCTTCTTCTGGTGTGTCTGAAGAGAGCTCCACTGTAGTCACATACATAAAATAAATAAATCTTTATTAAAAAAAAATTGAAGGAAAAAAAAAAAGAAAAAAGAAAGATCTTGATCCCGTTCCCTAAGCCCCAGCACTTCCTCTGTTGCTTGAGGCTGGGTGGAAGTTGTCTCATTCTGGATGAATCAGGATGACTACAGAAGGTGTTAGTCCTCTGTGGACATGAAACTGGGTAAACTAGGAAGCAGACATATGTGACCAGATTTCCCTTTCTCTGAATATCTTTCAGGGTTTGTGACCGGCACTCCTCTCAGCACAGGGGTGTTTGACAGAGAGAAGGCCAAGTTTCAGTACCTTTCCTCAGAGAGACTAAGCCACTATGGGAGACTAGGCCAGAATCAGGGGTCCGAGGACTGGAAGGGTCCTCTTGAGGCTTCGTGGTGCCCAGGCCCATCTTCAGCAGGGAACACATCTGAATCCGCACAATGTCACCCTCTCATGGTGCCCTCTACAGACTTCCACCCAGGCTCACCCAGGTCTTTATTTTCTTCAGCTCATTTTACAGATGAACACGTGGAAGGTAAGAATAAAGATGGAGGCATCGAGAGGCTTTGTTGACCCCAGGTCTCGGGATGACAAATGTCATCCTTTTTTTCTCCTACATGGTCCCATGGCTTAAAGAGGCTCAGTACTGTCCCGGGCTGAGAGACAACTGGAGGTTGGAATCCCAGCCTCCCCTCCAGCCCCTGGACTGCGTTCTTTTTTGCTTCATCACCCTGGACCAAGTAGAAAAACTGCTTTGGGGAAACAAGTTTGGCAAAGGAGAGAAGAAAGGAGGGGCTGGCAGGCAGAGGAAGGAGCTGGGACCCGGCCCTGCGGGTAACTGCGGAGACAGGGTCAGGGTAGATGAGATGGGAGAATTGGGGCCTTGGGGTCCCCAGCTGGCTGGGGCTGGGACCAGCCCTTCACACTGTCAGGCCCAGGCCTGAGGCTGCGGGCTGCCAGTGTTTAGTAAGACCCCCAGAGAGCCCCAAATCAAATATTCCTCCTCCCCTGCTCGCTCAGGCAGCCTTATTGCCATTGACAGTAAATGTATTGCTGTAATCTTTTCTCATTTTGCCAGGATGGGCTCCATTCTGACCTCCCTCCCAGCCTTGAAGGCTTCACCGAGGTGGGAGGGGTGGAGGAAGGAACAGACAGAAAGAGGTGGGAGCATGGGGAGGGTTAGGCCTTCAGTGGGGTAGCTGCAGCAATTACAGACGTGACATGGCCTTCTCTCTAGAGTGCTGAAAGTTCCTACCTGTGAGTGTGTGTGTGTGCCTGTCTTTTTTTTTTTTTTTTTTTTGATTTTTGAGACAGGGTTTCTCTGTGTAGCCCTGGCTGTCCTGGAACTCACTCTGTAGACCAGGCTGGCCTCGAACTCAGAAATCCGTCTGCCTCTGCCTCCCAAGTGCTGGGATTAAAGGCGTGTGCCACCACTGCCCGGTGTAAGCCTGTCTCTTAACTCAAGGGTCTCCCTGTGGATTCATGGTAGGTAGTGAGGAAGCAAAGCATGAGACTGCAGGGCCTCAGGCCTCTGCAGAGCACCATGTGTGCATGCGTGCATGCATGTGTGTGTGTGTGTGTGTGTGTGTGTGTGTGTGTGTGTTCAAGGGATGGTTTTCCTGCCTGTCTGTGCCCAGAGAAGCTTAGCCAAATATGTGTATTGTTGCTCCTTTGGCTATGTCTCCTGGTCTCTGCTGAGAAGTCCTTAGCTGACAAATCACATGAGGCATTCTATGAGGGTCAGATGTGTGGGATGGTGGGACAAACAGTCCTGCGAGCAGATAGCCTGTCAGATAAAGATGTTATCTGAAGCCCTGATAAGAGGCAGAGAGAGTTAACAGAGAGCTGGACTGGGTGTGGTGGTGCAAGCCTGTAATCCTAGCACATGGGAGGACAGAGGCAGGTGGATCTATTTAAGTTGGAGGTCAGCCTGGTCTACAGAGTAAGTTCCAGTCCAGTCAGGAGGACACAGTAAGACCCTGTCTCAAAAAAACCCAACAGCCTGGCAGTGGTGGCACACGCCTTTAATCCCAGCACTGGGGAGGCAGAGGCAGGCGGATTTCTGAGTTCGAGGCCAGCCTGGTCTACAGAGTGAGTTCCAGGACAGCCAGGGCTACACAGAGAAACCCTGTCTCGAAAAATGAAAAACAAACAAAAGAAACCTGGTATTAAGGTATCTCCCATGGCTCTGTGAAAATCATTTCCAGTCTTGCCCCCCAGGCTTCTAGGGGCCTTGCACCTCAGTCAGACTGCATGGATTCCCCATTTTCTCTCCACATGTCTGCCTGCTTCATTTTCCACCTGCTGGGTTGGAATCTGCCGGTGTTTCGGACATTAGTCTCAGCGCATCTGTCTTTAGATCGCCGGCCCAGAGCAGAGTCCTCAGCCTGGTTCTATTTGACCGCAGGCCTCCACCCTCCTACCTGTGCAAGGCGGGCGAGCACCTTCCATAGGCTGGAGAGCTCACAGCTGGCCTGGGGTTGGTGGTGGTGGTGCTGCGACTTGTGAGTGGAGGATGTTCAAATTGTATTTCTAGAAAGAGGCTGAGAGCAGATGAGAAGGAACTGAAAGACACAGCCGGGTGGGGCAGGCGAGGTGAAAAGACAAACGCCCCCAGTGAGTCGGGTGACAGCGCCTCTGTCTGGAGCTCAGATTCGTGACATTGAGGGGTTCGGAAGGGGCGGGGCGGGGCTGCCAGGCAAGGGTCCTAGAGCTCATGCACCAACGGGAATGGTTTTCTCCACGATGGCACGTTCCCGCACACTGAAGCCCTTTTACAGACTTAGCCTCCCTCCATCCGCATCCCGGCACTGGAAACCACTGCGTCTCCAGAGGCCGGACACCGAAGAACCAGGTTAAAAGCCAGCGTCTCCCTCCCGTAAGTGGCAGGGCTAGGATCGAACCCCAGGCTTCTTGGAACAAGAGCTTTTGCCTTTTCCAGTTCAAGTGGAGCCCAGCATGTTCCCTATGCACAAAACTCAGTTTGGAGGCGGAAGGATTTTAACACCTCTACCCCCCATTCTGCACACACACACACACACACACACACACACACACAGAGCATTTTTTTTCTCACCAGGCTGGTGCAGCAGGCAAAAGGGGCTGAGTGAGATGGTGCTTGGCTTCTGGGTTCTGGTGGAGGTGTAGGAGGACAGTGTCTCCATCCTGCTCCCGCTCTACCTCCCCAACACCGCCCTCCAGTCAGCATCATTTGGAACATGTAGATTGGTAGTGGGGTGGAATACTGCCACCATCTGGTAGAGTTCAACTAACCTGCACTTGAATGGGGCTGCCTACCACACAAAATGTAGCAGTAAATCAAAGGAGTCCTACTTCGGTTCTCCTGAAACTGATGGACTGGTCGGCAAGGCAAGAGACATTTACTGAGCACTTACTTTGTACTGGGACAGGTGCTTAGTTTTACAAGGATGTCTGAGTATTCCTCTGAAAGACCCCAAGAGACAGACATCATTTCCACTTATAGATGACTGAACCAAAGCACAGTGAGCACATGGAAGGCCATACAAAAGTAACTAGAAGAATCAGAAAAGGTTGAGGTAACTCACACGGGGGAGGGGGGAGCTAGCATTTATAGCAAAAGAACAGAGGCAGGAGGCATAGACTCCTTTGAAGAAAGCAGTTTAAAAACCTCAAGCTGCCCAAAGGACAGATAGGACTTAGTCAAATGAAGTTAGGGGAAGGGGCAGGAAGGAACAGCAGGAGTAAAGCTCTGGATGCCAGGAGTCGCTTGGTGCACGTCAGGACCTGTAAATAGGACAGAGTCCAGAAAGGCAGCTAGAGAGCACGGAAGCACAGGTTAGGGGAGCCATTGAGGACCTCGGTCCTTTTTTTAAAGGAGGAGATGTGAAGTGAAGTTATTAATGGCTTTCAGCAAGGAAGAGCCATGGCTAGATCTGCTTTTGTGTTTGTTTTAGGCTGGTCTGAAGCTCAGTAAGTAGCAGAGGCTGGTCTTGATCTCTCAGTCTCCACTCCCTAAGTGCTAGGGTTATGGGTGTGTACCACCACACCCACGCAGAACTGTCTTTTAAAATACCACAGTTGTAAAGAGCTCAAGGAAGGGCACAGTTCCCTTGGTGGTTAGACTGAGGCAGACCAGGCTGGCCTTGAATTTACAGAAATCTGCCCGTGCTGGGAGTGAAGGCATGTGCCTGGCTCACTGTTTCTAGAGAGCTCTAGTTAGGCAATACTTTGTCAAGTTGCTGGTAGCCACACCTACCAGTAATTAGTAAATTCTGGAAAGAAGGGACTCCAACACAGAGAAATAACAAAAAAAAAGAACGGAAACATCGGGAGTTCACTAATAGATTAAGACGACTAGTTCGCTGCTCTTTGTAAAGTGCATTTCTGATGTTGGGTCCAGATCTTTAAAAGTTTCAAAGTCTCTGTACCAATACAATGCCAAGTTTGCAGTGCCATCTATTAAATGGAATTATAACACTTCATTTTGCATTTCTATTTGTTTTCTTGAGCTGTCTCCTCCATTCATAGCTACTGGAAAGCAGAGGCACATGATCTGTATTTTTTTCCTGATTCCTAGCAGAGTGCTTGCTATGAAGTTGGCATACTTACTGTGCATCAAATAGAAGTCTGAATGAATGCGTGAATGAATGGAGGGTTAATTATAGCTCAGTAAATATGGTTCTCCTTCTGGAATTCTTCCTATTCTACAGTGAGATACGAAACTATTCAGTTACTAGTTTCCAAGAGTCCTATTTGTCTGCCTGGGGAAACAGAGAGGCAAGAATAATATGCAATTAGTCAACAGGTCATTAGAATAATTGCAAGAAAAGGAGCCGGAGCCTGGAGCGGGAGTCCTTACACGGGCCAAGAAACACTCACTACCCCCGCAAAAGTGTGCCCTTAGTAAAAATGGCCGCCTTTTGGCGTCGTGCTAATGTAATGCGCATGCTCATTCCGTTTTGCGCCCGCCCCCCCCCGGCCCTGACACATGCGTCTTCAAGAGTATGATCTCCCCTGTGATTGGCTGGTGCGCGATTTTGAACCGGATCTGGCGGCGCGGTTTCACTCTGCCGTTGGTGAGGCGCATAGCTGGTGGACCGCAGCCCTCCTGGGGCGCGGCGGCCGGAGAGTGAGCGCCGCGGGCCGAACGGGGTTGCGTGTGCGCGGGGCCGGGAGCCTCGGTAAGCCGGGTCGGTCCGCGAGCGGGCGGCGGGAGGAGGGAGGGGGCTGCTCTCGGCGTGGCGCTCTGTGCAAAGTCGGGGGCGTCCTTTTGAGGCGTGGCCCGGCCGGTGCGGGTGTGGCTCCTTCAAGGTGGTCTTGGCGAGCTCCAGTGCGGGGCGTGGGAGTGGCCGAGAGAGAGCCCCCTCATGCCCTTTTCCGAGGAGCAATCTCTTCAGAGGGAGAGGTCAGGTGTTTGAGGAAGCTGGCGGCCTGAAGTGGAGAGCCTCTGCCTTCTAGGCTGTCTCCCACAAGGCTAATTAGAACATCCCTAGTAGTGGAGAGTTGGAATGTTGCAAATTCAGAGCCTATCTCGGATGATTTTTCAGCCCCACCCCCCTTTTAAAAATAGTTTATTGCCCAACTCTGTCACTGACCTACCTCCCGTTCTGTGTTTAGCATGTGAAGCCTTTGGGATGTATTAGTTTATATTAACAGCTTCCATCAACAGAAAAGCTGTGATCTGGCAAGCATCAGAAACCCTCTTGAAGCGCCCACCAAAGTGTTTTAAGCGTTCCTGGATTTATGACTGTTGTTAACTATAAAACTTAGTGAGAATGATTATATCATAACGCCTATTTAGGTAACCTGGATTCATCACAAGCCAGAGTCACTTATATTTGGCTCAGGAAGGAACATTCATTTCCCTCGGGATGAGAGCTTTGTTTTTGTTCCTCAAAAAGAAAGAGAGAGAGAGAGAGAGAGAGAGAGAGAGAGAGAGAGAGAGAGACTGACTGCAGTACTCCCAATAGTGTATTGGAGTCACTATTTGTTTTTTAAAAGTTCCATCACTCCTAAATAAACTGGATTCCGTGTATGTGTGATGGTGTCTTTATGTAGCCCTGGCTGGCCTCTTGTAGCCAAGGATAAGCTTGATTTTCTGATCCTCCTTTCCGTGGAGTGCTGGAATTACAGGCATTACGGGATAATTTGGAGATTACACATGTGATCCACCATTCTCAGTATTTGCTTTGTTGAGGACAGAAACCAGGGGCTTGTCATGCTAGGCAGACATGGTATCAGCTAAGCTACAGGCCAGCATGACTATACATGTAAGTTCAAGTAAGACTGTCTTCTACTAACCCTTAAAAACTCTGTTGACTGACGAGGCTGCGTGTTAGGCTGCTGGGGTACAGTAAAGATAAGAACTCATTCCTGCTATGTTAGACGTCATTGCTGTCTGCTGGCCAGCTTAGCTTTTGGGTTGATGAAAGCTAGTTTGTTTGTTTCTGTTGTTTTCCTATTCTGAGACAGGGTTTTGCTGTAACAGCCCTGTATGTTCTGGAACTCCTAACCAGGCTGGCCTGAAACTCAGAGATCTGCCTGCCTCTGTGTCTCCCAAGCACTGGGATTCAAGGTGTGTGCCGCCATTTCCCCGGTGAAGGGTAATTAATTCAGGCCAGATTTTCTTTCTTTCTTTTGGGGGTGGGGGTGGGGTTCAAGACATGGTTTCTCTGTGTAGCCCTGGCTGTCCTGGAACTCACCCTGTAGACCAGGCTGGCCTTGAAATCTCAGAAATTTGCCTGCCTCTGCCTCCCAAGTGCTGGGATTAAAGGCGTGCGCCACCCCTGCCCGGCCTGGCTAAAATTTTCATCTGATAGTCATAAGGAGGTGGCTAGTGTGTTAGTGGAGCTAAAGATCACTCAGTAATTTGGCCGAAGATCTGAGACATTCTAACTCCCCACAAATACACGAGCTTTAATCTTAGCCTTATACTTTTTTGGTTTTGTTTTGTTTTTTGTTTGTTTATTGTTTTTTGAGATAGCTTTATAGAATTCTTAACATTGGCTTTTCCTCCTGGGAATTTTAGTTGACAAAAATTTCAATTCAATGTAGTCTTCCTATATTATCTTGGCTGGCTTCCAATCAGGATTCCCCTGCCTTGGCTATCAGAGTAGCTGGGCTTACAGAGGCATACGCCACCATGCTCAGTTACTACAGTTTTTTAGGAAATTCTCTGGCAGTATTTAGCAAAAACCATATGTGTGTGTGTGTGTGTGTGTGTGTGTGTGTACACACACATATATATATGGGGCGTGTGGCAGATTCTATTTTTATATATAATTTATTTTTTATTTTATGAACATTGGTAATTTGACTGCATGTATATCTGTGTGAGGGTGTCAGATCCCCTGGGAATGGAGTTACGGACAGTTGTGAGCTGCTATGTGGGTGCTGAGAATTGAACCCAGGTCCTCTGAAACAGCAGCCAGTGACCTTAACTGATGAGCCATCTCTCCAGCAGCAACCCCCCACCCCCAGATAAGGTTTTTATACCATGTTACATTAATAAAAAACCTGTTGCAAGGACTCACCTTGAACCTGAGAAAGAAAACTGGCCCTGAGGAGGTTCACCAACTCAGTGAGTGTCAGGTCACTTACCCAGCCTTGGACAGTGTTCTTAGATACCAGTGGCTTTGCAAAGTCCTTGCTTTTCAGACAATAAACTAAGCAAACATTAGGTGGAGACAGGTGCTCTGGAGCAGAATAAACCAAGACTTCGGGAAAGACCCAACTTAGAATAGTGTGGCTGGTAGAGACTTCACTGAGAAGTAAATTCCCAGGGGTGGGGGAGATGGGGACTGGATGAGATGGATGACCACCCATGCTAGAGACTGCAGCAGAGGCTACCATTCTGAACCCAAAGAGAATGGTAACCCACCAACTCTTTAGTGTTTGCTCAATGGAAACAAGATGCTAACAATTAAACACTATGTGTGCTCTGCAGTGGAGCTCTAGTGGAGTGTGCTGGGCAAAGGGCTGGCTGGGGGTGGTGAGGTCTGTTTTACACTCAGTAAAGGTTCTTCTTCCCCCCCTCACCCGACATAAACTCACACTGTGAGTCAGTGTTCTGCATCTGCCTGAGTTGCCGTCATTAGGAATAGGCTTCTTTCTGTGATTGCCAAGCAGCCTCTGGGTGGGCCTCGAAGGAAACAGCAGCAGTGCGCTGAACATGCCCATCACATCCAGTTCTCCCTCCCTCCCTCTGGCCTTCACTCATGGTGAGCTGGGAACATTCTCTTTACTCTTTCTGCAATTGATTTGCTCATAGGAACGTTTGGTTTGGTCTCACGATGGAATTTCTTCTGTCAGATGGATGGAGCTTCTGATACAGAGCAGAAGCCAGACACTTAGTGAAATGAATTGTTCTCAAGTGCTTTTGAATGAAAACACCTTGGTCCGAGCTTGTCTATGGGAGTATGTCTGTGACAGCAGGAAACCTACACTGTCAGTGTCTTGGGAATCTCCAGAACAGCAGTGTGTGTAATAATGTTTTCTTTAAAATACTTTGCTAGGAAAAAAAAAAAATCAAGCAGTCTGCCATTGCTTTGTCTTATGTGATGTAACACTCTTGATGCAGCTAAAAACCTGACGTACAGTTTTCTTAATTATGTTGTTTGTAGGGCGGGTACAGAAGCTTTTCCCAGGATACCCTGCAGTAAGATCTGTAATAGTCTGTTGTTCTGAAGGACTGTCTTTCTCTTTCCTGGGTGACTGAAATTAAACTGGGGGCTCAAAGCAATCATAGCAAGCTGAGCGTCTTTCTCCTGGCCTTGCCAAATTTCTCTCTCAGGGGTGCTGAGATTGGCAATGTAACACAGTGGCTTCTCCACCTCTGGGGCTCCCCATCAGTAGCAGCTGAGATTCTGGGCACCTTTTGTTTAAAGTGCAGACCCCCTTGCTCGCACAGGGGCCTTTGCAGCCTTGTCAAAAGGCAGCAGCCTCTGCTTGGCAAGTGACAGCTGCTCCACAGCTGAGAGCAGCGCTCTGCAGCAGCACTGCTCCTGTTTCCTCTCACGTTACTGTGTCTCCTAGCCATGCTGCTAAGTAATAAAGGGAGGGGGTGAAAATGTGGCCCAGCAGGAAAATTAAAGCCATTCTCAACTGACAAGGAAAAGGCCGAGTGAGTTTTACCTCCCCACATTCCAATTTGAGAGTCAGTAGTGATGCATAGGTTCTCATCTATAAATAATTCCTGAGAGTCACTTCTGTAGATGTTAGTGAGACTATGTGAGCCCTAGCATATAAAGAAGAGTATATTTGACTAAACCAAGTGTTGATTCCCAAACCTATATTTGACAAGCAAATCTATATTAGAAGAGGGAAAATGAGCTTTCTGCAGAAGCAAGAACTGCATCAAGAACAGCTTGTTTGACAGGTCAGAAGTTTGCAGTCTTTTTGGTCTGGGTTCTAGCTGACATCTGTGTTTACACACATGGCTGTGCTTTGTGTGACTTAGGATTTCCAGATGTCTGAGAAAACTGCAGCATATACTATGGTGGATGCTTTATAACATTTTAGTGCGTTAGGTGTCCCTGGGGGCTCAGTGTTTAGTCATTTCAGGTTTCTGAGCCTTTAAGTATCTGGAAAATGGCAGCTTAGTTAATTAGATTCACATGAAGAGAAAATGTGAAATGTCAAGTTTAGTACTCAATTCACACAGCAAAGGCATATATTAAATATTATATAGTACGATTTTAAAAAGTAGTCTGTGCTTCTGAATTTAGTGGAGCCTCATGTGGAGACAGTCTAGACAACTTCGGCGAAATTACTGGAGTTGTGACTCACTCTTCCAGAGTCTAATTAACAGCTATCAGACCTGGAACCACACGAAGACCCACTCGTGTTTGACAGGGTTCATTTTACACATTGTAACATTTTCACCTACATTTGCATTCTCTCGTGAGGCAGGTAGTACCCTTTCTACTCTGAAGTAAATCCATCTGCATGCATGGATAGGGTCCTAGGCTTCACTGGCCAGCCTCTATTCATAATGATGCTGAGGTGGAGTGACAGAAGCATTCTGTGTGTCTATTTCATGTCTAGGTACCATGCTAAATAGTGCATGCTTGTATATTTAACACCATAGCAGAAAATGCAAGATTTCTGTCGTCAGATTTAGTAAAGTTAAACTAGTGTGTCTGAATAACAACTGATAAGAGGATTGGGTTATGGGCCAGGGGATGCTGGAGGCAGGAAGTCAGTCCGACTGAGCCGTGGCAGTTGCGTGGGCTGAGGAGGCTCTGACCCAAATTTATGAGAAAGGTTTGCAGAAAAGGGAGAAACCAAAGATATTTCTGAAAATTGGAACTGAACAATTAGAAGGAAAATGAAAATTGGGAGATAAAAATTGGGAGTCAGGCCTGGCAGGGCACGCCTTTAATCCTGCCACTCAGGAGACAGAGGCAGGTGGATCTTAGAGTTCAAGGCCAGCCTCGTCTATAGAGGGAGTTCCAGGCTAGCATAGGCTACATGACGAGTGAGACCCTGTCTCAAGAACCAACAGTAACACCCAGGAGTCAGTAGGTCAGTTGATGAATATGAAGGGGAAGGAAGAATGCTGTCTCAGGGAAGTTCAACACGGAGAGTCGCCTTGAGAACTGCAGCACTCCAGTTAGACTGCAGAGAGGAACTGTCTCGGTGAACTATCAGAGCGTGGGTGGATAGTGGCTGAAGTGGAGCAGTTGGATGAATTCAGAGAATTTGAGGGATTCATTTAGGTAATGTTTGGTGCTAGGAAGGATACCTGGACTGCTAGTAAACCATGAGGAACCGACAGAGCTAAGAATTGCCTCTCTGCGTACAATAGAGCATTAGGCTTTTAAATAGCCGTGCCCTAGAACATGGACATCAAGGAGACCAGTGTGAGGCTCTTTACATGACAGCTGTTGTGTTGCAGCGTATCATGTAAATCTGGTTTGGGAATCAGCTTTGTTTTCAAGAGACTGCTGCTTGCTCTAGCTGGGCAGAATGGTTCATGCCCTGTAATATCAGCAGTTGGGAGGCTGATGAAGGGGTACTGTGGGTTCAAAGCCAGCCTGGGCTGTCTCAAAACAAACCCACAGTAAGCTGACCTCTAATCCTTACTCCTTGGAGTAAACACAGAGAACAGAGTAATAACTAACTAAAGAAGCTTGAGGAAATGTGAGGATTCTGTTTTTATCTCTGCTGTTGTAACAAAATACCTTAAACTGGGTAATTTATGAGGAACAGAGATTTATTTATTGTGTACACAGGGACCGGGCCAGCCTCCAGTGGTGTTCCTCAGAGCTGTCCACCGTGGGCTTTCTGTTTTGTTTGTTTGAGATAGGGTCTTACTATGTGTGGTCTTAACTCAGAGACCTGACTGCCTCTGCCTTCCCAGTGCTGGGGTTAAATGATGGAGGGAAAGTCATGCATCACCACACCTGCCCAGAGTCTTGTTTTTTGAGATGGAAGTCTCACTGAGACCTTGGGATGCGCTGTAAGGATCCTTCTGTTACTTCCCCAGGGCTAGGATTGTAATGTACATCACCTGCTCAGCTTAGAATTTGTTTCCTTTTCATTCTGTTTGTGTGGGTCGTGTTGTGTATGTGCCACAGCATGCAGGTGTCAGTCAGGGGGAAACATCGGGAAGTCCTCATATTTGACTGTGGGATTGAACTGGGGTTGTTAAGCTTGTTCAGGGGGGTCCCTATCCTCTGAGCCATGGGTGCTGAGATCAGACTTGGGTCTGTGTGCTTCTGCAGAGAGCACACCATGGGTGGAGCTCTCTCTTTACCTCTCCCATCCCCAGACAGGCATTCATTTCTTAGACTTTAGACAGTCCAAGGTAGAAGTGCGGGGAGGCTTGGGTCAGGGTTTCCTTTGTTTCCACGGCGATGATGCCTTTTTGTGATTTCATGTGGCAGAAGAGCGAGAGGGCCACTGAGTCCTTCAGGCCCTTTTCCAAGGGCGCCCCAGTCCCTTGATATCCTAGTTCAGCATGCATTGTGGAAGGGGACAAGCAGAGAGGTCTTACTGTCACTTAAGACACTTTTGGTGGTTGTTTGAGACAAGGTCTTGTCATGTACCCCCTCGCCTGGAGCCAGTTTTTGCCTGCTATGGTGGTACACACCTTTAATTCCAGAGACTGGCAGATCTCTGGGTTCCAGACCAGGTCTCCAAACCAAGAAAAGCCCCTCCCCCCATTTTCAACATCATGGTTGCCACAGAAACTGCTTGTCTGAGTCCCTTAGCATAAGTCTTCTTGATCTGAATTACCAGACACACTTACAATGTCGGTAGAAGCAGGACTCACATAGGATGTTGAGGTAGAAGAGATCAATACCCCGCATTAAAGCTGCTGGCTAGTAGCCTCTGTGTTTACTGGAGCCGGAGGGGACGATCATGTGAATCGATGCCGAGAGTGTTCTGCTCTGCAGCACCTGCTTGTGGGTTTGTTAAGTCTGTGGACCTCATGCCTTCCATGTGTCTTCCTGCTGGCTTTAACACCGCGCTCACTCTGTCTGGGATGTTTCGGTTAGTTTGGTTGATTAGCAGCTTGCCATGGTTAGTTGCCTGGAACCAAATCTGTCACCATTTGAAGAGCATAGTTCCAGCCCTGTTCAAGTTACACTGCAGACAAGCTTGGAATGGGTAGAATGTATTTAATTTTATTTGCTATTATAGCAGTTGTTTCATAACTACAAATTAATATTTCTGTGGTGTTTAATACAAAATTTTATTTTTTATTTTTATTTATTTATTTTTTGTTTTTCGAGACAGGGTTTCTCTGTGTAGCCCTGGCTGTCCTGGAACTCACTCTGTAGACCAGGCTGGCCTTGAACTCAGAAATCCGCCTGCCTCTGCCTCCTGAGTGCTGAGATTAAAAGCGTGCACCACCACTGCCTGGCACAAAATATTTTTTATGCTCACACATTCCTTTGTTCTTTGTGGAGTTTGTTTTTTTGTTTGTTTTTCCTTTGTCCATTTCTTAGTGTCATAGCTTGTGATACAGTCCTACAAACATTTACAAAATCGATAAAAATTCAAAATAGAGTTTTTAAACTGTTTTTCAAGTAAAGTGGCGACTTAGAGCATCGGGGGTAAGAAAAGCACGAGACTCCGCTAATGTGTTTCTAGGAGTATTTTGTTTTTGAGTGAAATTTGACTTTTCTTTCCTTTATACTTTTTGTCACGTTCAGTGAATGAACTAAATGAACTTATTCTCTTCACCCATTGCTGGTTGAAGTCTATTTGGAACAGAGCTGCCTGGGAGGCCTGAGTTTTTAATGTACTAGTTAGCAGGTCTTTGGGAGGAAACACAGAGCCTGAAATCCTCTCTACAGAGCATACTACAAATGGTTTTTCCTTTGCCCTTGTCACTGTGAAGGTGGTATATTGTCTCTCTGATGCCAGAATGGTATAACATAATCTTTCGCCTATACTTAGTATAAATTTATTAGACACAGTCCATGCATGCAGTTCAACAGAGAGCCCTGCACTCCAGAAATAATTCTTGTGCTGCTGAGCTGGCAGTTTCCCTACTTAATCACTGTGTGATGTCACCTGTGCCATTGGTGAGAAATGTGCTGACCACGTCCTGCCTTTTAAGAGACAGTTGTGACAGGATTTTAGCCAAAAGTGAAATTAAAAATAAACATTTTAAGTTACATTATAGGTTTTCAAAGTCTGAAAGATTAAAGTAACAAAAATGTTAAGTTAGATTTGAAGGCCGCACTTTGTGTTATTTATAATCCATTGACATGTTCATTCGTGCTGAAGGCAGTTAGCACCAGCATCTTTGTGAGGAGGAAGGGACTTGCGTAGAGGTAAACAGGGAGGGCAAATGTCCTCTGTGGATTCTAGTGGTTTGCTAGTTTATACGTGAGTCTGTGGGTTTTTTTGTTTGTTTGTTTTGTTTTTTTGAGACAGGATTTCTCTGTCTCTTGGAACTCACTCTGTAGACCAGGCTGGCCCCAAACTCAGAGATCTGCCTGCCTTTGCATCTCAAGACTAAATCTAAAGGGGTGTACCACCACAGCCTGGCTTCATAAATGAGTCTTTTATTGCAAGTTTGATCTGGCACGTGTTTTTAATGTCAGCATTTGGAAGTGTGAGGCAGGAAGATTGTGAGTTCAAGACCAGCCTGAGCAATATAGTGAGACATTATCTTAAAAAATAAACAAGCAGCCTGGTGTGATGATGCATGCCTTTAATCCTAGCACAGCCCAATCTCTTAAATCAATGAGAGAGAGAGAGAAGAAGAAGGAGGAGGAGGAGGAGAAAGAGGGGGAGGAAGAGGAGGAGGAGGAAGGAGGGGAGGAGGGAGGGAAGGAAGGAATGGTGGTTGCAGATAGGAGAGTCCAGGTGTTGGTCACTGATGGATTTACTAGGTTGATGTTGAGTCTTTTGTAAGGGGAGAAAGCAACTTCCCTAATGTATATTTGATTTCTTGGCAGAAAGATGGATTCTACAATGGTGAATTTGTGGACTCTGTTTGAGCAGCTTGTGCGCCGGCTGGAGATTATCAATGAGGGAAATGAAAGCAGTAAGTCATTCTGAGCTGAGTTGTGGAGGGTGGGGAGGGAGCACAGGGGAGAGCATGGGGGGGAGGGAGCGTGGGGGAGACAAAATGACGAGGAAGCCCAGCAGATCTGGCCCCTTCTGATGCTGAAGTTGAAATCTGAAAGTTGGTTACTTTCAGGTTCCCTTTAAAAAAAAATGATGGCTGCTTATGACCAAAGCCAAAAGTTCCGGTGTGTCCTGTGTGTTGGGTGAGGGGCAAGGGAGCCTCGGGCTGCCATTCTGCACGTTGTGAGCTCCCCGAAATGGGTGCTAGGAAGCTCTCTCAGGTCATCTCTTCCCTGAGCCAGTGTTCATGTTCTTAAGTAAACTTTATGAAGCTTGCTTGCTTTCTCTCTCTCTTTCTTTCTTTCTTTCTTTCTTTCTTCTTTCGTGGGTGTCTGTTCATAGAATAGTGAGTATTAATTACCATTTTCTTATTCCTGAAGTGGGAAAAATCTGGATTTCTAAGCATGTTGCTTTTTTCTTTTTTAAGGGGGTTGGTCTCATTGTAGCCCAGACAGTCGGAGCCATGGCAGTCCTCTTGTCTCGGCACAAAGCCACCTCATGCTGCTCTCTGTTTTTTATGCTCCCAAACAGGCTTCCAGTTCACTAAGTAGTCCAGGCTGGCCCAAAAGCTCTGTTCTTCCTGCCTCAGTCTCCCAAATCCTGGCTGTCCTGGAACTCACCATGTAGACCAGGCTGGCTTTGAACTTACAGACTAAGGATGTGTACCACCACGACTAACTGTACTTTTTTATCCTTTCTTTTTTTTTTTTAATTTTTAAAACTTTTATGTGTATTGGTGTTTTGACTGCATGCTTGTCTATATGAAGGCGTTGGATCTCCTGCAACTGGAGTTACAGACAGTTATGAGCTGCCATGTGGGTACTGGGAATTGAACCTAGTTCTCTGGAAGAGCAGCCAGTGCTCTTAACGTCTGAGCCATCTCTCCAGCCCTGATTTTTGATATTTACTTTGCCTAAAATAACTACTTAATTCCTTCCCCTCCCTTCCTTCCTTCCTTCCTCCCTCCCTTCCTTCCTTCCTTCCTTCCTTCCTAGTTTTTGGAGACAAGGTTTCTCTGTGTAGCTCTGCCTGTCCTGGAACTCACTCTGTAGACCAGGCTGGCCTTGAACTCAGAAATCTGCCTGCCTCTGCCTCCTGAGTGCTGGGATTAAAGGTGTGCGCCACCATGGGCCTGGCTCAATTTCTTTTGAATGAGTTTGTATACTAAGTTGGAAGTTTTAGTCACATTACAATTGCTTGTATGTTGTATATTTCTGTACATGGTTTAAATTTGCATAGCAAAAATGCCCTACCTAAAACTCCCGTAAATCTGGTAGCTTTATGTGAATGTGGCTTTGTCACCTGTGTGATGGTGGAGACTGACCCTGAGAGATACCCTGCGGTTAACTTGGGAGCTGTGAGGCAGGTGCGCACACTATAGGGCAGTCTTCACCAACAGCAGCAGATAAGATGAAAGATGCCTCGTGTCTTGCTTTGAGGTGCTTCATGCTGCTTAGGACTGTTGTCTTTGCAGACCCTTGAACAGTCCCATTCTGCCACCAGTGACTTTCCAAAAGCCAGTGCAATCATTTCTGCTCTTATTACCCTGGGCATTGTTAAACAGCAAAGCGACTGGCTCTTTACTTTCTAATCAATATTTGTATAATTATCACTGAATGAAATTATAGACCTTAGATGTCTCTAATATTAATCCACATCTACTGGAGCATATTGTAGCAGTTATACCTGAATTTGCTGTTTAACTCTGGCTCAGTAATATGTGACTGTGAAGGAGGTTGTTTTTGTCTTTTTGTTGTTGTTGTTTTGTTTCTTGAGACAGGGTTTCTCTGTGTAGCCCTGGCTGTCCTGGAACTCACTCTGTAGACCAGGCTGGCCTCGAACTCAGAAATCTTCCTGCCTCTTGTTTTTGTCTTATGTGACTGTCCTGGTGAGTAACAGCTACCCCAGAGGTATCTCTCTTTGATTGCCTTCTGTTGAGGAGCTTTCCGCATTGGTGACATCTGGAGCCAGGTGACTAATGAGTCACATACTCCATAGCAGATGCCCTGGTTAGGCCAAAAGTGCGTAGCCTATTGAATTAGGAACTGCTTTCCACTAAGCTGTTGTCCAAAGTAAAGAACAGGGTTTGTCCTGGTCATTTTCAGCCATGTTTGACCATAGTCCAGCAAGGCTTTATGCTTGGGATGCAGCTAACTGTAGGACCTGTATCTTGGCTACTTGGATTATTGAAATTTTTACCTGTCCTCAGTTGAATTCATCCAGGTTGTAAAGGACTTCGAGGACTTCCGAAAGAAATGTCAAAGAACCAACCAGGAGCTGGAGAAATTCAAAGATCTGTTGTTGAAAGCAGAGACCGGACGGAGCGCTCTGGACGTTAAACTGAAGCATGCCCGCAATCAAGTGGATGTGGAGATCAAACGGAGACAGCGAGCCGAGGCAGAATGTGCAAAGCTGGTGTGTGTTGCTTTGCATATTAGACTTGTGATGGGGGGTGTGGAGACATTGTCTGATAACCTTTCTGCTTCTACATAAGGAACTTATCTGACGTCTTGCCTGTGATTAGAAACTGAAGCCTGTGACTTCAGTGTCATAGTTTGAAACTTTCAGTTTTTTAGTTTGAAGTGAAAATTTATTTTCTCCTTTAGGCTTGAAACTGTTTTTCACTAGACAGATTCCAGATGAGAGTTTAAAGAATTAAAACACAGCAGCTAAAGATGCGGGGCAGTTGGTAAGATGTGGTGTATTTGGTAAGATGTAGGGCAGTTGGTAAGATGTAGGGCAGTTGGTAAGATGTGGGGCAGTTGGTAAGATGTGGGGCAGTTG
>JADRCH010000871.1:555803-655071 GCA_019843965.1 Rhynchomys soricoides | reverse complement strand
GTGTGTGTGTGTGTGTGTGTGTGTGTTTTGAGACAGGGTTCTACTGTATAATCCCTCATGGCCTTAAACTCAGGGGTGATCCTCCTGCCTCTGCATCCTGATTAATGGGTTTAGTGGTGCATGCTACCCTGCCCAGCCATGTTGTTTATTATAAATTTGAAGAACATCGTCCTCCTTTTATGAACTGGTGGCTCTGGCCCTTTGTCATCATGGCTCTCTAGCACAGGGTAAAGAGCTGAATGTAGTCATAGTTGAGCTGTGTGCCTGGCTTACAATGTATTGTCTTGATGTGTCAGAGCGGGTCATGGGAACTAACTAATCCATGTGAGCTCAGTGTAGATGCCTCAGGAAGCCCAAACTGTCTGTATCACAGTTTTGTGTCTGTTTTAATGCATTTTGTTCCATCATGTAGAGCAACATGTAACTGCCTTCTTTGATCCATAAAAGAAGCCAATAATTGTTCTGATACAGACACTTTAAGTATTTCTGCTCTGTGGGGTCTATCCTGCAGCTCTCCATCTGTATCACTCTCCTTGAATTAGCAGCTTAATCTAAAGGTCTCATAGCGGAGATCTCGCTGTCCTATATGGGGTTGTTTTTACTCATCAGAAGCCAGTCACAGTCTGGGCTTGATGTGAATTAATATTCTGTTGTTGTAATGCCTTCCTGAAGGCCCATTTGCATAATGTATTTTAATGTCCTCTGCCTATCCCATAAATTTGAGGTGAAGCTTTCTTCTCTGGCTGGTTATGATGTTTTACTCTGCTTTGGTCTGTAGGAACAACAGATTCAGCTGATTCGAGATATACTCATGTGTGACACATCTGGCAGTATTCAGCTAAGCGAGGAACAAAAAACAGCTCTGGCTTTTCTCAACCGAGGCCAAGCATCCAGTGGCAATACTGGGAACAATAATAGGTGGGGACTTCTTCAGTTGTTATCTGATCACACGCAGCACAGCTGTCAGAAGCCCCGTTATCTGACCTCTTAGATACACTGCTTCCGGGATGTGTGCTGAACAAAGCGGATAGAGCCTTGGGGGCTGGGGAAGCCCACCCCCATTTGCTTTCATTGTTCTTTAAACTTTCCTTAGGATGTTGTTTCACTGTGGGTACAATTTTGATGTTGGTGTTAAATTACACATCAGTAACTACTCCTGTACAGTAGTAACTGAGGACCAAGAAGGTGAAGGTGGCTGTTCAGCGATCCCTGCCTTGTTTGTTCCCTGGAGAGCTCTTGTGGCCGCTGGGAGCTAAGACCAGACAATCAGTTGGTCCCACAGTGTCACCAAAACAGTCTGAGCCGGACTCTGGACGTAGTACTCCAGCACAGTAAATTGGAAGAGGCTTATACCACTGGGGTTGGTCCATGGGGAATCTTATTTTGTTTGGTTTGGTGAGTTGGGGCCTTAGGGTGTAGTCTACCTTCTCTTCCTCCTGAATGCTGGGATTAGAAGAGCGTGTTGCCGCTGCCCAGTTCATGTGAAATCTATAACTAAGAAAATATATGGGCCTGATTTCTTCTTCTTATTTTTAAGATTAAAAATGAGTGTGTGTGAGGGTGAGCCATATATGCAGGGTACCCACGAAAACCAGAAAAAGGTACAGAGTTCCTGGAACGAGAGCTATAGAAGATTAAAGCTGCCAGGAACTGAACTCCATCCAATCCTATGTGCTCTTAATCACTGAGCATCTCTCAGCCCCCCACCTCCAACCCAGCCTGTATCCCAGGCTGGCTTTGAACTTCTAATCCTCTGCCTGTACATCAAACATGTTACAATTACCTGCATGGACCCCTATCTCTAGCTTGGGCTTAATGTCTTCAAAACCCAATGCTGGGGCTGGGGGTAGGTCCAGATGACAAGAGTCAAATATAGCTCAGTTCCCAGCACATTGCAAACTGGGCCTGGAGTTATACATTTGTGATCCCAGCATTAGGGAAGTTGAGAATCATCTCCTTTGACAAAGGAAGTTCATGGGCAACCTGGGCTAGAGGCCTTGTCTCAGGCGAAATAAAGAACAACAACAGAACTCAAAAGCCCAGTTCTGGGTAATACTCACTTAAAGGCAGCAGCAGACATGATTGGAATCAGATTGAACCTCAGCCTGCATCCTTGTAGTACACACTCAGCAAGAAAAGCCCCATGGGCCTGGCTGCAATACTCTGAACTGGTCTGCACTTACGCTGCTCCGTGGAGACCATGGAGAACGGCTCACTGCAGCTCAGGCTTCAGTTCGTCTGTGAGCTCACTCGCTCATATTACCTGACCAGTGGGACTTTCAGGTGCTAGTGGCTTTTATGTTTTATGGTGTTCTGTGTCTAACACTGTTACTGTTTTTAATCCAGGCTGTCAACGATTGATGAATCTGGTTCCATTTTATCAGATATCAGCTTTGACAAGACTGATGAATCACTGGTAATAAACACTTGATTTCTCGAGTTATCTATTTTTGCTAGCCTGCTCCTGCAAGAGCATCTCTGCCCTTGTCCCTGGCCATCCTCTATGACTATTATATTAGCTGATTTGTTACAGATTCTGAGCTAGTGATTTAAAATATAAATCCACACAAGCTATCAGATACTGACTTCAGTATTTAGTTTCTGGAGTAAGAATGTGAAATTCAAGATTTGATTTGAGGTTGAAGGTCTCTGAAGGGTTTCTGGGAGGAATTGATTATGTCTTGACTTGTTAAAGCCCTAGAAATTAGCAAAATTGACCAAGCAAGGTGTTTTACTTTAAATTTTTGGGAAAGGGTCTCATGTAGTAGGTGTGGCTATCCTGGAGCTTGCTATGTAAACACAGGGAAGGCTTATTTGCTGCTGCTGAGGTGAATAGATTTGTATCTTACTTAATCTGGTTCTTGAGGAAGGCTTAGCCGCCCTTCACATTATTAAAAGGAAACTAAAGCCCTTAACTTCTTCTAGAAGGGTGTGATATAAATTTCTGGGCAGCATATTAAGCAATTAAGCAATGGTTTACTATGACTAAACATGTTACCTTTTGTGGAATTTCTGTATAAAAGGTAATAATTCATATACCTACTGAAATTTTAGTCTTTAATGTTGAGACTGGTAGTCCACTGGTAATTTATCATTTTTGTGGAAGGCTGAAACTCTGCAAACAAAACAAAGCATGGGAAATTGTTAGTATTTGAGTTTTTTGATGGAAAAGCAGATAGCAAGTACTGATTACATGCCTAGTAGTGTGCTTGCTTATTCAACCAGAGAAGCAGATGTCCATTTTAAGGTTATGAATATTGGGCAGCCACTTTCTGAAATAAGGAATCGTACAGGACAGGTCTTAGTTATGTAATCAAACACCAGGTGAGTTCTGAGGAACACCTGCTGTGTTAGCTCATCAACCCGCAGGGAGATTGCTTGACCGGGAATTGGGGGGGGTGCGGTCCTGTGGAGCCGCTGTTTGTTGTTCTTGATGTTTCTAGGAACTGTGTTTTTAGGGGTAACCAGGAGTAAGAGAATCATGGGTAGATACTGAACTGAATGCCAGTGGGTACAATAACGGAAGTGAAACCCGTGTGGTAAGAAGCACTCAAGGTAAACTTGCCTTAGGACCATGAGGAGGGGCTCCGCAGGTTACATGAGTTAAGCCAACTTTCAAAGTGACACAGTTGACAGTAACAGTCGCTTGAGGAAAGAGTCACATCTAACATGGTCAGTACAATGTCTGCAATTCTCTTAAGTTCTAAAACTACAGAGAAGTAATGAGCAGTAAAGACCCAGGCTCCTGAAATGATCACGCCGGAGCTGAGTCTCTGACCTTCCCTGTGTCTGTGGCGTTGCTCCCTGATTCTGTTACTGTTGCTTCAATATTTGAAGGAAGCCTGTTAACTGCAGCTTTGGAACAAATGCCAGAGACCTTAATTTCCCTCTCCTGGGGCTCTAAGTTAGGTAGTCTGACTTGTTTGCTGTAAATTTATTTGTGTAGGATTTATGAGTGACCTAACCAAAGGAAGAAATTAACATGGTCTAATTGCCAACAGGACTGGGATTCTTCTTTGGTGAAGAATTTCAAAATGAAGAAACGAGAAAAGAGGGTATGTATGTTCTTGTTGCCCCTCCCCCCAGTGGGGCTTGAATGCACACACACCCCCGCCCCCCGTCGTGTATACTCACTGTATCTCCTCCCTGACTGCCGTAATGTCCTTATCTCTGTGTAAGCAAATTTTGACTGTGTGCCTCCAGCCTTCCAAGTTGCTGGATACAAGCCTTTTTCATCAGTCTCTGGTGTTCACATGGTTTATATTTTATAAATGCCTGACATCGTGTCCCACACTGTGATCCTAACACTAAGAAGGCTGAGTCAGGAAGATCATAACTTGAGGCCAGCCTGGGCTACTTATCAATATGAGACCAGGTTGAACTACATTGCTATATCCTAATAAAAAAATAAAGTACAGCAGGCCTGAGCGATGGCTTGCAGTTAGAAAGAAGCACTTGATGCTCTTGTAGAGGGCCGGGATAGAGTTCCCACATGGTGACTCACAAATGTCTGACCCCAGTTTCAGAGGATCCAATGCCTTTAGGAACCTCTGTGGGATATAGTCACGCGTGTGGTATGCACATGTGCATGTAGGCTAATACTCATGCACATAATATCAACATAAACATCAAGAGAAAAAAAACAACCGGCAAAAATCCCCATTGGTAATAGTTTTTCCTTTTGGGAAATTCGGATACAAAACTGACACATCTCTAGACATTATTAAACATAAATACAACATGTAGGTCAGCTGTGGTGGTGTCTGCTTTTAATCCAGGCAGAGGCAGGTGGATTTAACAAGGCCTAGTCTTCAGAGCAGTTTCCAGGACAGCCAGGACTGTATCAAAACAAGCACAAAATGCTTCTTAATTAATTAATTAATTATGCTCCTGGGGCAATACTTTTTAACTTTAAAATTGTATTTATTACTGTTGTGTGTATGATGTGGCCATGTAAGTGAGGCACTTACCTCAGTGCTGTGGGTTGCTCCTCTCCAAGTCCCTGTGGGTTCTGGGAATTGAACTCTGGTCCTCAGGCTTGCACAGTAAGCACCTTGCCTGCTGAGCCATCTCCCCAGTCGTGTAGGGGCCATACTGATACTGCTTGAAGTAGTGACTCAGGGCAGGACTCTACTTTATTTTTCGGGTCCGGGCTGCATCTTCATATAGCGAGAAAGAATATATTTGAGTTTGTTTTGAGTTGTCATGTGAATTTTTTATGCAAGAATTTTGTGCTTCAGAAGCAGTGTGTGTATAATAGGATATGGAGAACTATCTGGCTGACTTGCTTAGCGTATTTGATGTTTCCAAAGACTTCATGTCCTTAGACAGGATTACAGTTCTACTTTTTCTGATTCTGTCTCCAAAGCCTGTCTCTTTTTTCTATAGCTCTGAAAGCATTTTTGTGTTTGTTTAACAAACGGGCCATGAGAAAGAGCATAGTGTTATTTATTGTAGCCCTGGTTCTCAGAACTTGCATGTAGTTGTCTGATAGGATTACTGTGTTTTCTGGGTTTCAGTTCTACTTGACACTGAAGTTTTGCTTTTATTCCCTCTCCAGCGCTCCAGCACTAGACAGTTCATCGACGGCCCTCCTGGACCTGTGAAGAAAACGTGCTCCATTGGCTCTACAGTAGACCAGGTAAGAGGAGTCGGGCCAGAGTCTGGGGTCCTAAACACGCCAGGGTCGTGGCTCTGCACAGTGTGGTAGCAGTCGATATTACTAAGTGTTATTTGAGGGTAGTTAGAGAGTTTTTCTGTGTAGTGAGATTCTTTATTGTCCATGTGAGTGGACTTGAGTTGTTGGGTTAAGGTGGGGCTCCCGAGTCCACCCGAGGGCTCGGGCCACTGGGGATCGAGGCAAGACTCGGGAAGTTTGACCTTGCTCACCCATGGTACCACCGGGTGGGGGGTGGGGGGGCTGTGAAAAGCCACAGGACACCACCCAGGGGTGGGGGAGTGCAGCCAGGGAGTCCTGGGGACTACACGGAGCTGGCTTGGTTGGGGGGTGGGGGGGAGATGTCTCGAGCCTGTGACAAGGCAAAAACTGCCTGGTTCTCAGGCTCTTGGGCATTCCAGATGCTGCTGGGTGCTGAGCTAAGAGCTGAGAACAGGGTGGGGGCCCTCGGGTTGGATCTAGCCTGGGGCCGAAGGGGAGAGTCGGGAGGAGCCCAGCTGGTCCAGGGGCGAGCCCTTGGTTTGTCAGCAGCTGGCTTGGTTTGGTTTGGTAGAGGCCATGGCTAGGAGCACTGAGAGGCCTTTTGTGGGAGACTAGACACAGCTCTTTAGACAAAGGCCTATTCCATTGATCCCTACAGGGGATCCTGATGAATTGAGACAGTCCATGGTTTTTAGGTGTTTATTGTCATGGAGGAGAGTGGCGATGAGTAAAACGATGAGTAAAACCGTACCCCACTTTCTCAGGGCAGACCTGAGGTTAAATACCTTTTGCAGGGAGGAGTGTCTGGGAAGGGGAGTTTATTAGCTAAGCCTCTAGGTACCTCATTAAAATGGAGATGTCTTGAGGCTACATGACCACACATCCTCTACCTGTGGAGGGGCGTGGGGTATTGCCCTTAGGTGACTGATGGTCACAGACCTATGGAGAGCTTCGCCTTCATGTCAGAAGCCTGGGACCCAGGAGCATGGCAAACGGCCTACCTTCTCTTGCACGGTTATCCCCTGCTGGGTCATTGGGGTTTTAAATCTTAGCTCAAGCAGAAACCAGGCTGCCTTTTACGATCCTACATGGATAAGAACTGTCAGCTAAGCAGGGTGTGATGGCACACATGCCTTTAATCCCAGCACTCTGGAGAAGACGAAGGTAGATCTCTGCTGAGTCTGAGGCTAGCTTGTTCTAACATAGTTTCAGGACTGCTACAAAGCAAGAACCTGTCTCAAAACAAAGTCAGAACTGTCAGGTGTGGGTCTGATTGTTTTTTTGCAGTGTCTATACTCCTGCAGTGTGTGAGACTTCAACTTAAGGGCCTAGGGCTGGAATATAAGTCTTAGTCTGGATTTGGGGATTTTTAGCTACTGGAAAATACCTGTAGAAACAAAGGTAGTCTGTCTGTCTGTCTGTCTTTCATTATGGCTTTTGTTTCAGGCAAATGAATCAATAGTTGCAAAAACTACAGTGACTGTTCCCAGTGATGGTGGACCCATTGAAGCTGTGTCTACTATTGAGACATTGCCATCCTGGACCAGGAGTCGAGGGAAATCAGGTCTGATGGACTTTTCATTCTTATGGCCACAGAGCTGGCTCTGGTGACACATGGCTATAATCTGATCACTCAGAAGCTGAGACAGGGAATTGGTAATTGGTGGGTAGCCTAGGCTTCATATTGACTCCAAGACCAGTCCTTGCATAGATTGTGAGACCAAAAGCCAGCTGTTCTTATAGAAGACATAGGTTTAGTTCCTAGCACCTAGAGGGTGGCTTACAATCATCTCTAATAACTCTAGACCTAAGGAATCCGACGCACCCTTCTGGTCTCCTTGGACAGTACACTACACCTGTGGTGCACAGATTCATTCAGACAAAGACTCATACACATAAATAATAAACATCTAAAAAAATAGAATAAATGAAAAGGAGGGAAAAAGGGAAAAAGAAAGCCAGGCGTGACACACCTGAGAGTGAGTTGAACCACCTGGCTTCTGAGCCAGGCAAACCAAAACCAAATATAAATAAATAAGACACTGGTTAAAATTGAGAGCTGTTTCTGAGAAGCCTCTTGAGACCAGGATGTGCTGGGGTGGGAGGTTCTCATTGCCTGCCTGCCTGGTGTTGCCCTGAGAGGCGGCTGCTGGCTGGCCAGGCTGAGTGCACTGGACACTCAGTCCAGTGGAGAATTGTGGCTTTCCCTGGACACTGTGTGCATGCGTGCGCACGCATGTTTACTACTACCGTTATATTAAAGGCGAAGCTAAAATTAAAATGCGATTAAAATTCGTAAGGATGAACATTTTTATGACAACTTTAAATTTGATTGTTTTGTAGGACCTTTACAACCTGTGAACAGTGACTCCGCTCTGAACAGCAGGCCACTGGAGCCAAGAACTGAGACAGACAATTTGGGCACACCTCAGAATAATGCAGGCATGCGCTTGCACGACTTTGTCTCAAAGACGGTAAGTCTGACGTGGCTTCATTTCCTCTGAGGCAAAATGAGAGTGGTTTTGGAGACAGGTTCATTTGTTGTAGCCCAGGTTGGCCTCTAGCTCCCTTGTACCTTCTGCTTTGGCCTCCCGAATGCTGGGGTTTCAACACCTTCTCACCTCTCCTACTTATCTTTTTATTTAGGGGCACTGGGGGCATTCTTTCTTTTTGTTTAGCTTGTTTTGTTTTGTTTTGTTTTTCAAGACAGGGTTTCCCTGTGTAGTCCTGACTATTGAAATTCTATTTGTACCAGGCTGGCCTTGAACTTGAGATTTACCTGCCTCTGCCTCCCTGGTGCTGGGATTAAAAGGGTGCCCAATGACACCTGACTTTATTGAGCTGATTTTATATACAATCACATATACTAATTTTATTAAAAGAAATCATTTCCTGTGTCCTGTGCTGAGTGGGGGCTGTGCATATGCCATGGCTGATTTCTCCTTCTGTCACGTGCATCCTGGGGATTGAACTCAAGCCAGTAGGCTTAGTGGCAGGTGCCTTTACCCACAGGACTTTTGGTAGAGCGGTTGATGTTCTTAACTGCTGAATCGTCTCTCCAGCCCCCTTTGTTCAATTTCTTTAAAATTACCTTGTATGATATTGATCTTTTGTTTTGTTTGGTTTTGGTTTTTGGTTTTTTGAGACAGGGTTTCTCTGTGTAACCCTGGCTGTCCTGGAACTCACTCTGTAGACCAGGATGGCCTCGAATTCAGAAATCCGCCTGCCTTTGCCTCCCGAGTGCCAGGGTTGAAGCCTCGCTCCACCGCTGCCGTGTGACATTGCTGACCTTGATGTAGGTGTCAGATCATTTGGAGTGGGAATCATAGGCAGTTGTGAGCTGCCCAGTTGGGTGCTGGGAATCGAACTTGTGTCCTTTGCAAGAACAGAAAGTGCTCTTAGTCTCTGAGTTGTCTTTCTAGCTCCATTGGCCTCTTCCATGCTGGAATTAAAGGTGTGAGCTGCCGTTGCCTGGCTTCCTTCATCCATTTAAATGTACAATTCATTGACATTCAGTATATTCATATAATTTGGTATCTGTCAACATTAGCAATTTTAGAACATTTCTACCACCCAAAAATGAAATCCTAAATGTAATACAGTTTCCCCCACCATCCTGTGCCATACCAGCGTCCAGTAGCCATAGGCTGACACCATTAGTATGTGTGATTGTCCATTGTAAGACATTCCCTATACAACGAGGCGCATAGTACATGTGCCTTGTGTCTGGCCTCTCATTTAGTCATCCCTTCTACGACCTGCTTGTTTTATTTTTCTTTATTTGATGAATGATGGTTCATTATCTGGAGAGCATATGGCACATATCCATCCGTCAGTGGATAGAGCTTTAGGCTTTCCATGTTCATCTGCTTGGGAGAATACTGCTTATGTGCACAAGTGTCATGTAGACCTTTTCTGTTGGCTATGCATACCTAGAAGTGGTATTACTGGGTCGTATTGTAACTATGCTTAATTTTCTAAGGTTCTGCTAGACTTTCCCTCATGGGGCTACTGTATTTCACATTGCTGAGTAATATATGAGTTTCACCTTCCCTGGCTCTTGTCAACACTTATTCTTTGAGAATTTCAGGCATGCATGAAATGTGTGGGGATGGCATTCACCCCGTTCAGCAGCCCCCAAAACTCCTCAGCACGCGCCGGCCACTCAACAGCAGCTCCTCTTTTGATTTTCTGTTTTTTAATAATGAATTGAGTCTAATTAGTGCTGCTGCGTGTACATGGGTATGAGGAGTCATGCACTGGAGCGTGAAAAACGTGCCAGCAGCCTCCAGAGAACAGGGACTCTCCCTCTGGAAGTTTTGCTGTTGGCCTTGTTTTTCTTTTTCCTTTTCTCTTCCTCCTCTTCATCTTCCTCCCTTTTTTTGAGAGACGGGGCTTCATTTTGTAGCCCTGGTTGGTTTTGAGCTCACAGAGATCCAGTTGCCTTTGTCTCCTAGGTACTTGAATTAAAGCGTGTTCTGCCATGTTCACCAGACCACCGCTATTATTAAGATGAAGAAACAAGACCTATTTTACAATTTTTTTTGTAGGAATTACATTAAGATGTGTGATGGGCCTAAAATGTTGTTTCATACATACCGTATGCATGTGGTTACTGCATGTGGTTGACAATAATTCTGTAATTCATATTGTCTATGCTTCTGCCCTGTTCTGTCTCTAGGTTATTAAGCCTGAATCTTGTGTCCCATGTGGAAAGCGGATCAAGTTTGGCAAGCTGTCTCTGAAGTGTCGAGACTGTCGCCTGGTCTCTCACCCGGAATGTCGGGACCGATGTCCCCTTCCCTGCATCTCGCCCCTGGTGGGAACTCCGGTTAAGATTGGAGAGGTGAGACTCAGGGCAGCCTCCACCATTTGTTACTTTAGTCTTTAAAGGTGGAGTGTCAGTTTTCTAGTTTAAAATTATTGATCTCAAATAAAATTCCCTCCGTGAAAGGCGAATAGAAATAGTAAAATGTCGACTTGCAGCAGAGTCTTGTTTGGGTTTCTCTGTTTAATAACCTTTCTACGGCAGGTCCCTCCCCCCTCCTCCCCCTTCCTCCCCTCCTTCCCCCTAATCCCCCTCCCCCCCTCCTCTCCTAGGAGGACTGCACACACACACACAGTAGACATTCTTATAGCCTACCCTGGCTCCTACCATTTAACTCCAGTCCTGAACTCAAGGCCTTCTTGCTTTACTAGTTCTTCAGTCCTCAGCCAGTGAATCCTTTTTTTATTCTCTTTCTTATTATTATTGTTATTTATATTTTGGATTTTTAAGACAGGGTTTCTCTGTGTAGCCCTGGCTGTCCTGGAACTCACTCTGTAGACCAGGCTGACCTTAAACTTAGAGATCCACCTGCCTCTGCCTCCTGAGTGCTGGGATCAAAGGCCTCTGCCACTATGCCTGTTTTATTTTATAAAAGTTATCAATTTATTTAGGTCTAGCCCATAAACTGAAAGATCGATTTAATTATCATTTTGTATATGTGTGTGAGTATGAACCTCTCCAGCTGTAGTTACAGGTAGTTGTGAGGCATGTGACATGGGTGCTGGAATTGAACTCAGGCCCTCTGTGAGAGGACTCTTAACTTCAGCCATCTCCACCCCCAGCTGAAATTTCTTAACACTAGAAAGATGTGAAACTCTGGCAGTGTCAAAGCTGTCTGTGCTGAGGTACAACTTGTGTACTGTCTGTATTAAGTGCAGAAGTCTTGACTATGAAAGTCCACCATCTTCTCATCTGTGGAACTTTCCCGGGCCACTTTTCCTGTGCAGACCGCGTCACAGAGCAGCCTTGACACTCCTGTACCCGGCTTTAGATGCTGACATGAAGCTGAGTAGTACTTCCATCTTGTTGAGTGAGAGCTAACGTAGGCCTAGCCAAGACACGAGTGGGCAAAAGATTTGTTACCTTCAGTAGGCAAGGGGTATACTGGGATCAGTTCTCAAAGATCTGCAGCTCAGGATCCAAACTCAAAGATCTGCTTTCTTCCTTCTGCAGGATTGAAGCTGTGGCTGTGCCGCCACAGCCAGCCCATAGCTGTGATCTCTTCACTGCTTGCTTTCTCTTGTCTTGAGTAGAAGAAAAGGAAGTAGTCATAGTTGGTGGCGTTGTTACTTGCTCACGAACAAGTGTGGTTATATGTAGGTCACAGAATGAAGACAGGAAAGGTGACTAAGGTTCTTTGTTTCTGTTTTGAGGCAGGAGCTCACATAGCCTAGGATGGCCCCAAATTTACTATGTAGATGACTTCAAACTCTGCTCCTCCTGCTTCTTTCTCCATGCTGGAGAAATGCAGCATGCAGCATGCTGGTGAGCATGCTGGGTCACCACGTGAGACCACATGGGATCAGGGCCTCGTGCATGTCAGGCTTACACAGTGTAGAGCCGCACCTCACTCCTCCAAGATTCTTCAAGATTGTTAGTGTTGTGTAAACTGCGAATGGGGTGGGGTCTGTGCACATGAGTCCAGGTGCCTCTGGGGACCAGAGGTGTCAGACTCCCCTGGAGCTGGAGTTAGAGGTGGTTGTGAGCTACCTGATGTGGGTGCTAGGAAATGAACTCAGGTCCTCTGGAAAACAGTACATGCTTGTAACTGCTGAGCCATCTCTCAGCCCCCAAGTCTGTTTTAGCATGTACTTGTAGAAGAGAAGTTTAGAAGCTGGTATACTTCCCTAGTGGTTAGTGTCAACTCTTGGCTTGCGGCCTTCCTCTCTTGGTCTCCATGGTGTAAATTATAAAACTCCTTCTTGTAGGGAATGCTGGCAGATTTTGTGTCGCAAACTTCTCCGATGATCCCTGCTATTGTTGTCAGCTGTGTGAATGAGATTGAGCAGCGAGGCCTGACTGAGGTGAGAGGAGATGTTGCCCAGGGTGAGTTTGTTGTCTGTAATAGTAATTTGGAAGTTCCTAAGTGAGTGTCATCTTTATATTAGGCAGGCTTATACAGGATCTCAGGCTGTGACCGGACAGTAAAAGAGCTGAAAGAGAAATTCCTTAAAGTGAAAACTGTGCCCCTCCTCAGCAAAGTGGATGATATCCATGCCGTCTGCAGCCTCCTGAAAGACTTCCTCCGAAACCTCAAAGAACCCCTTCTGACCTTTTGGCTAAGCAAAGCCTTCATGGAGGCAGCAGGTAAGGGCAGAACTTGACTGTGGCATCAGCTAATTCCAGAACTGAACTGTGTTCACACAGTTTACTAATTTTCCCACTACCTAATACAGTGTCGGAAGTGTGGCAGGCGCTCAGGCCGTTGGGAGGGTGAGTGACTGTGCACGCCTCCCATCATGCCTTTTCTTTCCTCAACTAGAAGGGCTGAGAGACGCTCTGTGGTTGAGCACTGGCTTCTGCTCCAGAGGATCAGCTTCTGCATGGGTGGGTCACACTATCTGTAACCCCAGAACCGAAGGATCTATTGCTTTCTTCTGCCCCCTCAGGCACCACATAAATGTCGGCAGTATACCTGTACACATAAAAGAAAGGGAAGAATTTAACTAAATTAGACTTCATAGGGTTCACCGTTGGTCTTGGTTCTTGGTCAGGTTTCAAATTGTCCCTTTGGAAACAGCTTTGATTGGTTTCTTTTCCACCACAGACCTTGTTAGTAGCCTGTAAATACACCTTACATTTGGTATTTGTCACGAGTCCCCGTACTCGGCTGTCCTCAGAATATGCTAAGAACTGCTAACAGATTGTCACGTTTCTGCTTGTGCTCCTAATGACAGTGTCTGTGCGGGACTGATGTGGTCCTTTCACACACTTAGTTATTGGTGGCCCTTTTGTCTCTGTCTACCATTTTAATTTTATTTTATAATTTTTGTTTTTTTTGAGATGAGGTTTCACTGTGTAGTCCTAGCCGTCCTGGAACTTACTTTATAGCCCAGGCTGGCCTCAAACTCAAAGATCCACTTGCCTTTGCCGCCTGAGTGCTAGGATTAAAGTCATGTGCCATCACCGCCCAGCCTCTTCCCTAATTCTGGAGTCTTGGATTTCTTTTTATTTTATGTATATAGGTGTTTTGCCTGTCGGTGTACCACATGCATACAGTGCCTACAGAGGCCTAAAGAGGGTGTTGGGTCCCCCGTAGCTGGAGTAAACAGTTGTGAGCTGCCATGTGGGTGCTGGGAAATGAAGCCAGGTCTTCTGCAAGAGCAGCCAGTGAGTGCTCTTAACTGACAAGCCATCTCTCTACCCCCAGAATCTTGGATGTTGTAGCATACACCCACCTCAAGTCCTTCGTATTTGCTGTAGTCTTTGCCCCAACAGCTTCCCCCTAGATATCTCTGTAGTTTGCTGTTGGGTTAAATGGTGGGTGGTGAGAGTGTCCCTCGTCCACCCCTAGCCTTGGGCCTCTGGGAGTAGCGGGACGTGGGAAGTTTGACCATGCTCAGCTCACCCCTCTCAGCTCACTCCACGGCACTGCTGGGCTGTGAGAAGCCACAAGGGGACCGGGTCTTTGTCTTGTCACCGTCTAGCTCACTTGGTTTGGTGGTGGCCATGGCTGGGAGCACTGAGAGGCCTTCTTTGGCAGACGAGATGAAGCTTTTTAGACGAAGGTCTGTTCCATTGTTCCCCACCGTGGATCATGATGAAAAGAGACAATCCATGGTTTTAGGGCGTTTATTGTTATGGCGGAGAGTGAAATACCTTTTGCAGGGAGGAGTGGCTGGGAAGGGGAGTTTATTGGCTAAACCTCTAGGTGCCTCATTAGAATGGGGATGTCTTGAGGCTACATGACCACACCTCTACCTGTGGAGGGGCGTGGGCGTTGCCCTTATGTGACTGATAGTCACAGACCTATGGAGGAGAGCTCCGGAGCCTGGGGCCCAGGAGCATGGCAAAAATGCCTACTGTCCCTTGTAGGGTTATCCCTGTTGGGTCCCAGGGATAAACCTTAGCTTAACCAGAAACCAGGCTGCCTTTCACAGTCTCACAGTTTGCTCCTTCTTCTCATCCCCCAGTTTCTCTTCATATATTTTGTCCTTAGAAACACATTTCCTAAGCCAGATGTGTGACATGGTAGTCCCAGTACTTGGTAAGTAGAGGCAGGATGACCAGATATTTGAGACCAGCTTTGGCTACATAGTGAGTTTGAGATTGGAGTAGGCTACCTGGGACCCAGCTTTAAAACCAACCCTAACCCACCTTTCTGACCATCTCGAGAAGTAGCAGGCCCCGTTGCTTCAGCATTCCGTGTACTCATCACGGCCTGACGTGTTTTGTGTCTGCTTTTCCTGACCAGCTCTTTCAGTATTGATTCTATGACACAAGGCCTCCTTTTGTTTGCGTTACCCTCACACTTAAATAGCACCTGGTGCACAGTAGGCCCTTAAATGTCGGATGATTGTCAATGGTTTATCACTGCAGTTGTGTGTCTTCCTAGCAAATGGGCTGGCAGCTGCTTTCTCTAACTGCAGAGGTGAGTTTTAGGAAGTTCTGACTTCTCATTGAACTGTTGGCCAGTGTCCTGCCTGTTAATGAAACCAGAGTCTGGTGCTATCATGAACCTCATCAGAAGTTTCAGGAGCTCGGTGTATAGGTGGGCCTTTGTGGTCGATAACTTTGAAACCACTGTCCAGTGGAAGAGTCTGGACCTTTAGTGCTTTCTTGTCATCACAGAGATAACAGATGAAGACAACAGCACAGCAGCCATGTACCAGGCTGTCAGTGAACTGCCCCAGGCCAACAGGGACACACTAGCCTTCCTCATGATCCACCTGCAGAGGTTAGTAAAGCAGAGACTTACTCTGTGAGCTAGGGAAGCTTCCAAGGAAAAGACGGTGTGGACAGTGAGCTATTTTCCTATAGAATGTATCTGTTATAGTGTCTGGTGGTGTGTATTTAAGAGGAATAATATGTTTCTTAATATAATCTTTTATTCAGAGTGGCTCAGAGTCCGAACACTAAGATGGACGCTGCCAATCTAGCTAAGGTCTTTGGCCCTACAATAGTTGCCCATACTGTGCCCAATCCAGATCCAGTGACAATGTTCCAGGACATCAAACGTCAGCTCAAGGTAGGGGTTCATGTGTGCACACACAGATACAGCTGGTCTGAGCTTTACAGTGCACACTAACAAGGCATAAGGACAGAAATAAGCCTTGCCTGGTGAGCACGTGCAATGGCCACTGTGCCAGGAGGATCATCCCAGCCTGGTGTACATTTCAAGTTCTAGGCAACCCTGGGCTGCAAAGTGAGACTGAGAAACTCACCAACAGCGAGGATATCTGCAGTAAGGTTGACTCTGTGCTCTTTAGGTGGTGGAGCGCCTGCTCTCTCTGCCTCTGGAATACTGGAATCAGTTCATGATGGTGGACCAAGAGAACATTGACAGCCAGCGTGGCAATGGAAACTCAACACCACGGACACCAGACATTAAAGGTTAGTTCTGCCCAGGTTTGCTGCTTCTTCAGGAGCTTGGCCGTGGCCCATTTCCCTGAGCTTCTAGCTGCTTGGAATATCTGGGCTGGGTGTGGTAATGAGCACCTGTGACCCTCACACAGAGAAAGTGAAGGCAGGAGGTAAAGAGCTGAAGACCCCCCTCAGCCAAACACTGAATTCCCCACCAAACACCGAGTTCCCCACCGAGTTCCCACTGCCTACCTTCTGGGTCACATGAGGCCCTCTTTCAACTCATAATCAGCCCCACCAACTTGAAAATTCTATCAGATTTTCATAGTTACAAAGAGTTCCGTCCATCAAGATGGTATTCCCAGGGTTAAGTCCCGAGTTAGGTTTGTTAGCATGTTTTATTGATTTGACTTCATTTTTGAAAATTGTTACCACATTTTATTTATTTTATACATATGCCATGTGCATTTGTGGAGGTCAGGGGACAACTTGAGGGAATTGGTTTTCTCCGCCCACGATGTGGGTCCTTTGCCCAGGAGCCGTCTGACTAGGCTTCCATCTGATTCTTATGTGACTGCCATTTCTGCTGCCATGGGTAGAATGCTTTTATTCCCACCACATAGACATATTTAAAAGCTTCTTTTAAAGAAAAGTGTCTTCTTTTTGTAGACTATGTAAAAGTCACATGTTTAGATGTTAGATTTGTGAAGTTTAGAGTTTCGGAATTGTCTGAATCTGGAAGTGATTGCAGCTGTTTATTGAGTGGTTGCCTGGATAGTTCAGAAGATTCAGGAGCAAATTACAGTCTAACCTTCAGAGGCTAGTCGCCAAAATTACCATCCTCAAAAATACTCCCCCTCCCCCATTCTATTAAAAATATGTCTCAATTTTATTTTGAAGTGAGCTTATTGGGGCCTGTGACCACTCCTGAATTCCAGCTTGTCAAGACTCCTTTATCAAGTTCCCTGTCACAGAGATTGTACAACCTCTCCAAGAGTACACCCAGGTATGCAGAATTGCAGGGATGTGTGCGTGTGTGTGTGTGTGTGTGTGTGTGTGTGTGTGTGTGTGCGCGCGCGCGCGCGCGCGCTTATGGGAGTCACAGTAGGAATCAACTCTCTCCTACTGTGTCGTAGGAATTGACTCAGGTCTTCAGGTTTGGAGGCAGTAGTTTATTGAAGCTATATTGATGTATATGCCTACAGTCCCAACAGTTCTAGCATTTGGGAGACTGAGACAGGAGAATCACCATGAGTCCAAGGCCAGCCAGGGCCTTATCTAAAAAAGTAAATGAAAAGAACAACTGAACTAAAAGTGGGAACTCCTGTCGTCAGATAAAGGTCTCTGCAGTGACCGGTCCTACTGGGTCAGCAGCACCTTACAGAATAGCTCCCTAGACAATTAACATGTTTAGTTCTTTATATCAAGTAACATTATAATTGTTCGGTATTTGTAATAGAATATGGTTTTTAAAGAACTTTGTTCATATGCGTGTATAATATGTGTGCACAGGGCACCCACTTGGAGAACAACTTTTGGCAATTTTTTCCTTTCCCCTTTATGTGGGCTCTAGAGATGGATCTCAAGTCATCAGGCTTATACAGTAATTGCCTTTCTCTGTGATGTCACTCACCAGCCTGTAGAACACTTTTCTGATTCATTCTCTCTAATTTATTTTTAGATTTGGGAACAAGAGCAAGTCTGCCACAAACTTAGGGCAACAAGGCAAATTTTTCCCTGCTCCGTACCTCAAGTAAAGCTGTGTGTGCCTAGTGTCCCAGCGTCTCCTTACTGCAGGAGACACACCTGTCTGCTCCCCGGCCTCCTGTGTAATTACACTTTTAGCATTTTCCAGGCTTTAAATAAAGTTTCATGTGTATGAGAGTTTGTTATGTAGCTCCCTCTCACCTGGAGACTTAGCACCTTGTACTAGTTGTTGAGAGCTTTAAAATAGGAGATCTTTACCAGGGCGGAAGGGGAAATGGGTATTGGTTGTGGCTTTGGGGGGGCGGGGATTGGTAATCCCTTTGGCTTAAAGCCAAATAGTGTTCATGAAATGACTTTCCTGTGGTGTTTCTCAGACAGTGACAGAAACTGTACCTCTTAGGTAAGCTGTCTTAGTTATCTCAGGACAAGAGGTTTCGGGACAGGATAAAGAGCTGCACAGAGGCCATAGGATGGCCCCTTCTTAGATCCTAGTTCCTTCTTCCTCCTTCAGGGACTGACACAAGGCATGGAGCCCTCAGTGGGATAGGCTGAGGCACTGAACTGAGGATGCTTCATTTTCGTTTGAGTTAAGCTGGGTTGTAGAAAGTGCCACAGGCTATGATCTCTCACGTCCTGCTGTCTCTAGCCGACCTCTGCAGTTGATTGGGGTCAAAGCCAGATTGATCTAAAGCTGAATTCATTCTGATGACTGACCCCCTTGGTTTTTGTCCAGTGGAGCCTATTTAAAAAGTCAGCTAGCAGTTCAGAAGACTGTCTCTTTTCATATAGCAAGAAAGTTAGTTGCTTCTGTCTTTGCACTTTGGATGGTGAACTTTTTCTGTGAAACAGACACATATATGTGAACGTTGGCTTTTTTGGTTAGCATTTTCAAGTGTTCAAAATGGCTTCCTTCCCTGGGATGTTTCTGACCCATGCTAACTCTTATCTATAACGTGTATTTGGGATATTATGTGGAAAAAAATAAATAGCTTTTTCAGACTGAGAGTGGTGTTGGTTTTCTTGTCCTTCAGCCCCTTTCTGAAGATCTCACTCCACACAGTGTTTGTTTCCAGTCTGTTGTGTGCACCTCCCAGCTGAACCTGAAGTAAACCCAGAGAACTTTATTCTCCTTTTCAGTCTGTTTTTCTAAACTGAAGTCCTAGATTTGTTATTTTCTTGTTTGAAGAAAGCATTTTAGGGCCAAAAAAAAATTAAACTTTTAAAACTAGTCTTTAGGGATCAGACTGGTGCAGACTTAAAGAAAAAAAATTGCAGCTGGCTGGCTGCCTGGAACATCCTTCACTGCTGGAAGTGAGCGACTCTGGAGCGAGCCGGGATGATTAACTGAGGGCACCTGCACTTAGAGCTCAGAAGCTGGTGAGCAGAGTGTGTCTAAGATTGAACGCAGACAGTTGCAGGCTTAATACTTAGCAGTGGAGAGAGGAGGCAACCTACTGGCTTTTCTCCCAGGAGGGGGTAGCTCTCGCAGCAGGGCCCATCTGCCTCAGCAAATTGACAGAAGATGGGTCCCGTCTCCCAGACTCCCCCCTCACACATGCCTGCTAGGCTTTTTTCTAGCTCTGTCCTAGATGTTACCCCTTCTCCTCTGTCTTTGCAAGTCTCCTGTTGACCTGGCTCCACATTTGCTGTTCTGTAGCGCCTCTCCAAGGTACACTCTAAGTCACCCATGGAGAGGAAGTATGTGAGTTGCATGAGGTTGGTGAAGGCTAGACTACCCTATGCAGGAATTGGTGGCCCGTTAATGAAGAAGGAAACGGCCTCGTGTGTCACTTGCTGGCAGCCAGTTCCTCAGGTTTTGAGCTAAGCCAAGAGACCTTAGCTATGGGGATGATTTTGAGGGAATGTGCCTGCTTTCAGCTTCAGCAGCCCCTCACCACAGCTCAACTACCAAGGGCCTCTTTAATTAAAGGGATCCACTGGTTTGAAGTGGCCAAGCCCGGGTCTTGCCTGTAACACTTCTCAAGCTGCCTCTTCATCTCTCTTGTTTTAGATCATGTCTCTCTCTCTGGCCCAGGCTGTCCTAGAATGACCTCACTTGTGATGTTCTTTATCTTTGATGCAAAAAAATGAGAATTTTTATTTATTTTGGGGGCAGCGCCTCAGTATATCCCTGGAACTTGGTATATAGTCCAGGCTGCCCTTCTGCTGTCCTGTTGCCTTAGCATTCCAAGTTCTGGAATTGTAGACATGAGCCACCGTTCCAAGGCTAGTAATGGGAATCTTTAAACCTTAAATGTCAATTTATGCACAACTCCATAGTGGTATTTACTTAACTGGACAAGCAGTAGCTGGCTTGATTCAACAGCAACAATTGGTGTTTATTGCTGGGTATCTGACCATTTCTTCTTTTTCAGGATGATGAATTTGAGGGATTTTCCAGTTGCTATTGGTGGGTCGTGGTTGACTGGGGAATTGAAACTGCACAGGGTGAAACCACAAATGGGAGCAGAGCTTATATTTTTGCGTATGCGCACATAGCCTCTTACATAATTCTACATACGATGTGCCCAGTGTGGGCTGTGGTGCTCATGCACATGCACATAGCCTCTTATATCATTCTGCATATACAGCCGAGTATTAGCTGTGGCACCCATGCATATGTGCATAGCCACATGCGTTATTCTATGCATACAGTGTACATTTGGGGATGTGCTGTTCTGCCTGTTTTCTTCCTATGGCTTTTAACATGGATGAGAAAGCTGTTGGGGAAGCCCGCTTTGAGAGTATGACCGTGTGATTCAGTGTAAGTCAGCTCCACTCACACAGTAGGATCCTAATCAGTATACTTTAAACATGGTCTTGGTGATGGCTCAGATTCAGCCATCACTAGGGCCAAGAGAAAATGTAAACCTGTAGAGCTGGGCCTATTGGCATTGTGCTTTTAGTGTACACAGGGTTTGGAGAATGACCACTTAACCTAAGAACTTGGTAATTTTTTAAAATATGCTTCCTGTAGCTAGTATATTTTGTAAACAAGGAAGAAGGCTCCAGGCCAGGAGCTCCCTAGCTTATGGAACTCATTAGACCACAATTCTCAGAACTGTTATTTGTTGATGGTTGCTATTCATGAAGTCAGGTGGAAGATGGCCAATGTCACCAGGAGTAACCTTGTAGCGGGTGAGAGTTTTGTCCTCTGTCATCAGGTAGGATGGGAAAGAAGGCCACTTTGAGGACTTAGACTTGGAAGCGGGGATTTGGTTTGTTTGGGTTCGGTTTATTTTTGCTTGTGAGATAGGGTCTCACACAGCCTGTGCTTGTCTGAAAACTTACAAAGTATCAGAGGATGACCTTGAACTTTTTTGTTTGTTTCGAGACAGGGTTTCTCTGTGTAGCCCTGGCTGTCCTGGAACTCACTCTGTAGACCAGGCTGGCCTCGAACTCAGAAATCCACCTGCCTCTGCCTCCCAAGTGCTGGGATTAAAGGCGTGTGCCACTACTGCCCAGTGACCTTGAACTTCTAATTGCTCTGCTTCCCCATCTAGAATGCTGGGATTACAGCTATGTACCACGATCGCAGTGCATGATGGTAGGGATCAAACCCAGGGTTTCATGTGTATGCATGCTAGGCAGCCACTCTACCAGTTGAACCAAATCCCTGGCCCTCACTTTGTTTTTGTCATACACTGCTGTACCCCACACAACTGGCCATCATCTTTATGGCTGGCTCAGACACAAATAAATATGGAGGCTTCTGATGCAGCGCTTGCCAGCTAATTATTCCTGCTCATCACTGAAGTTAAGGATGCATTCTCCCTAAAATCTCCAGGATTTAAAAAGAGCTTCTTTAGGGGGTTGGAGAGATGGCTCAGTGGTTAAGAGCACTGACTGCTCTTCCGGAGGTCCTGAGTTCAATTCCCAGCAACCACATGGTGGCTCACAACCATCTGTAATAGGATCTGATGCCCTCTTCTGGGGTGTCTGAAGACAGCTACAGTGTACTTACATATAATAAATAAATCTTTGGGCCGGAGCTTACATGTCTTCAGTGTTTTACCTGCACGGATGTGCATGCATTAAATGCTTGCAGTGTCCATGGAGACCAAGAGGCTGTCAGATCCCCTGCAATTGTGATTGCAGGTGCTTGTTAATCCCTGGGATTGGAACCCTTGTCCTCTGCACCAGCAGCCAGTGCTCTTAACTGCTGAGCCATCTCTCCAAACCTCTGGGACACTTACATAGTAATTTAGCCCATTCAAGTGCTATTAGTTGACCTCACCGTGCCCTGTGAGGGCAGAGGATGGGTAGGTGTGTCCCAGTTGGTAAATTCAGTGAGATGATTTGGCCCAAATGTTCACAAACTATAGTTTACCTGGGATTAGAATTTGGGAATTCCAACTCTTAGTCAGCAATGGTGGATGCTATTGCAGACTTTTTTTTTTTGGTTTTTAGTGACAGGGTTTCTCTGTAGACCCGGCGTCCTGGAATTCACTCTGTAGACCAGGCTGGCCTCAAACTCAGAAATCCACCTGCCTCTGCCTCCCGAGTGCTGGGATTAAAGGCGTGTGCCACCACTGCCTGGCTGTTTGCAGACTTCTCAATAGCAGAATTCCTTTTAGTGGTGTTTAATACCTAGTAGTTTAAGTTGCCCTCACCTCACTCACGCCCAGTACTATCCTCCAATGGTCAAATGAGCAAAGCCAGCTCGGAGGCACAAGCTTAGGATTCTAGCATCTCAGGAAGTTGGGCCATTTCAAGGCCTACTTAGATAGTGAGTTCTGGGCCAGCCTCAGCAACTTAGTGAGACCATGTCTCAAATTTTAAAATTAATAAACAGGGCTGGGGATATAACTTGGTGGGAGAGTGTTTGACTAGCATGTGAGAGGCTCCAGTGGTTCAATCCTCAGAACTGCAAACCAAACCAAACCAAAGCTGTAGTAAAAGACTGGAAAGACGGTCCAGTGATGAACAGAACTGGCTGCTCTTCCAGAGGACCTGGGTTCAATTCCCAGCATCTACACAACAGCTTACAACTGTCTGCAGCCTCTGTTCCAGGGGATCCACCTGGTTTCTGTGTGGTGCTCAGACACACTTGCTAACAAACACCAATATACATTAAACAAAAGGCTATGGTGAAGAAGTGGTTAGCAATCATTTCCTTTTCAGAGTTTTATGTTCTCATCATTATAAGATCTCACTCCCACGTCAAAGGGATGCCACCACGCCCAACTTTGTAAGTGAAGACTCCACTGTAACTGTGTGAATACAGCTCAGCATTCTAGAGGTGAGGCAGAAAGAGTGGGAGCAGCCACACTGCAGAAAGGGGACTGGGGACAGACTTCCTACTGGCTGGCATGTTGCTCTACAGAATGGAGGTCTTGGTGGTCCTGGGAACTTTTCTCTATGGAAGGAGGAGAATGAACAGGTATGAGCGTGCGAGGTTGTTTCTCTGTGTGGCCACTTGCACGCAGCCTCTGTGCCTTGAAGCTCAAAGCCAAAGACAAGTCTGAGCCAAGCTATCAGCCAGCTTTGAGGAACGTGTCAAGGGATTAACTCTTTGGCTTTCCCTCTGAGTGGCATTAGCTCTACTCCCACTCATGTTTACCATCTGGCTTTGAGTAAGAAGTCTTCCAGTGATCTCTTCAGCAGCCTGAGCTGTGCCAGGGCTTTCTGTGGGCTGTTCAGCTTTCCCCCTTGTCAACCCTGGGGCCCAGTGCTCTCCACAGAGTTGTGTCCACATGTCTGCATGCCTGGGATCAGAAGAGTTAGACCTTAGAGAGGGGGGAAATGAACTTCCAGCCCAAGGAGTCAGTGTGATTAATGGTCCAAAATCTTTCTGTGGTCAAAACTAACAAGTGGCTTTGTCGTTCAGTGAGTTGTTCCTACCACAGGGGACACTGTCTGTGAGATGATACACTCCATCCAGTATGCAGCAGCTAGAGAGATACAAAGAGGTTGGAGTTTTCTTCTTTGGAAAGCAAAGCTTGAACAAAGCACCCCTTTTCCTCCCAGGGAGCTGGCTGCTCTCCCCTCCTGGGCTAATGTGCACTGACTAGGGCTAAACGCCTGATGCTTCTGGATGGCATCCAGCCCCTCAGCAGAGCAGCCACTCTGGAGATACAGCTGCTGGCATTAAAGGGCTAAGCCCTTTCCAGCTGCTTTGCTTTACCGGGGAACCTCCCGCAGCTGGTGGCTTAAGGGAGCCATCTAAGCTGGGTTAGAGGAAATGACTAATCTGTGCATCTTCTCATGATGCTGCTCAGAGGCTCCAGGAAAGATAACCCAGTGGGGTGGGAAGTGGCTGGGTAATGGTGTTAGAGCGTTGGGCTATTATTGTCTCAAAACTGTGGTCCTGGGAGTGCCAGAGCTGAGCTGTGCTCTGAAGCTGACTTAGATGCCTGAGCTCTCAGCCCATAGCAGCTGCGGTCCCCTTACCTGCTCCATACCCCAGTTCCTGGGAAAACTCACCTCTGGCACAGGCACAAACGGATACGTGAAGGTAAAGACTAGAAAAGCGTCTCCAAGGGTGGAGGAGGCCCCAGCACGATGCCAAAGGGTGAAAAGCGAAGACGGAGGAGGTCACACAGATGTGTGACGAGAGCTTGGCAGGGACAGCCAAGATGGTGGAGCTGGCACAGGCCATGCCAGCGGGACATTGCTACGCTTCAGGCAGCATGCTGGCTCCACAGAGCTCCAGTGTGCTCCAGCACGGACTTGATGGAAACTTGACAGACGTGTGACAGGGACAGAATGGCTCCAATGCATAAGCTGATGTGCTCAGTCAGGTGTGCAAGAAGGCCCAAGCTCCGGGCATACACCGAAACCGTAGAGGCTAAGTGTGGAAGAGTCTGCCACCTTCTTGACACTTTAGACAAGGAGCAGCTATGTCAATGAGAACACACTGGGTGCCTTGAGAAAGAGCACCCGATGGTTCACCAACCACAAAAGAGCAGCATATCCTTGGCTGAGATGCTGAAGGCTCTGCAACCACCTCCCTAATGCCCGCCACCATATAAAACGGGGGAGCGGCAGGGACTGCTTTCTCACCTCCCTCAAACCTTGCTCCTCTGACCTCATGCTTCTCCCTGGACCTAGAGAGCAAGGTCTCCCTCCTCTCTTCTCTGCACAGCTGCCTACAGGGCAAGACAGGAATTAGGGGGGTAGGTGGCTGATCGGCCTCCGTTGGGCTTGCTCCAACCTAACCCTGAGTAGGTGTACAGCTGCTGCCATGGGCCATCAGTGGAATGGAGGATGGGGAGGACATGGTGGAGCTTCCTGGTTCTTGCTGCTGTTTCAGCTCATTTACGGCTTGGGCTTCTCATGCAGTGAAGGACTCCCTTCTTTTGCTTATCCCACCCCTGTCTGCTTGGCGTTCCAGGTGTGGAGGGTGCCCCCCCCTCCTCTCGTCTGTTTACAGTGTTCCCCCTTTCTCTTTGGGTGTCCTGGCTTTGTGCTCATTGAAGAAAAGTTTACAGACAATAAAGTGGAACTGCTCTGCTATGAAAAACAGTACAGCTCCAATTTGGCATGGCTTGTGTTTTGTCTTGCCTTTGTGAAAAGGGTCCTGACGCTGGAATCTGGATAACTTAAAAGCTGGCATTGTAACAGTCAGTGCAAGAGGAAAGGGAAGTGATCACCATCCCTCTGAGAGGAAGACTTGAGGCCTTCCCAATTTAAGCCCTGATTTAAAGACCCAAGATTTGAAGGAGAAACAATTATTTCATTGATCATAAAATGTGCTTTAAAAATGCCTGACTAATACCTAGGATACTCAGGGCATCTTACAATCAATGGAGTTTTTCAATGTGCCCTTTGTTTTTTCTGGTTGGCTCATAAGATCTCAGCATAGGGCTAGAGAGATGGCTCAGCGGTTGAGAGCACTGACTGCTCTTCCAGAGGTCCTGAGTTCAATTCCCAGCAACCACATGGTGGCTCACAACCATCTGTAATGGAGATCCAATGCCCTCTTCTGGTGTGTCTGAAGACAGCGACAGAGTACTCACATAAAATAAATAAATCTTAACAAAAGATTATGGTATATATTCCTACATTCTATGTTATTTTGGTTGGAAGTGTAAGCTGTTCTGTTAGTTGGTAACCCGCCACCTTGCCATAATCAAAGGCACATTAAAACAGTTCCAGTATGTGGTGGTTCAAAATGGAATGGCCTGTGTCAGGTTGTATGTTTGAACGTTTGGTCCCCAGTTGGTGGAACTATTTGGGAAGATTTGGAGGTGTGGCCTTGCTGGAGGGGGCGTGTCACTGGGGGTGGGCTCTAGACTTCAGAAGCCTGTCAAAATCTCTACCTCTGCCTCCTGGTTATCTTCTCTTGTCTGCTCATAGTTTCTAATATAGCACATCAGCTGCCTGCCTGCTGCCATGCTTCCTACCATGGTGGCCATAGACACCAACCCCCTTGAGACTTTGAACCCACAAATTAAATGCCCTCTTGTGTGAGCTGTTTGGGTCTTGGTTGGTGGTCCCTTCACAGCAATAGGAATGTAACTAAGACACAATGAGCTAGTGCACGCTAAGGATGGAGACTGGAGATTCAATCCAGGGGTTCAGTCCCTGGTACCAACTCACAAGCAAAACTCCAGGGCATCCTTTGTCTGGGCATAGCTGCTCCAGGGAAGGCAGAAACACCAAGAATCTACAAAATATCCTAGCACAAAGGAGCAGACAAGCAGCTTGTAATTCAGGATCAAAATGTATCCCAGTCATCATCCCCAGAGCAAAGAATCAAGAAGGGGAGAAACACTGTTGAACGGAGATCAGTGATGGAGGTCAGGTATTGATATAGAGCTGCCTATAGGTGGTAAGGCATTGTATCTGAGCAGGCCATTGGGAGTGTCCCTTATGATCTTTGTCCAGTCTGTTCATCAAGTCCAGAATACCCAAGAAAGGTCTTTCCTACTGACATACATCTGGATGACTCAATAGAGGCCGAGGCAGGAGGATCATTACAAGTCTGAGACCTACCTGGGCTACATGCTGCCACAAAATGAGACCAGGAGGGGGAAAGGGAAAACTGTAACTTGGAAAAGTGACAGGAAGAAAATGAATCCTCTAGCACGGGACAGACACTAAAGTCAGAGGAGAACGATCTGCAATTAGTAGGCTAAAAATATGATTGTGTTTCAAAAGGCCTTTCTGTGACAGGTGCTCACATAATCTAGCACAAAGGTGTTCAGTGCCGGGGCAGATTTGGGGTAGAGTGTGTGGGAGCTGGGGAGAGAGAGCCGAAAGCTGACAGTCTCCACAGTCATGATGTAAGGCTGCAATCTAGGGAGAAATTCAGCCAGTGAGGGGCCTGGAAGCTATTCCCAGCACATAGCTCTTGAGTCTGACATCACAGATCTCCGTCCTGGCTGGGCTCTGGCCTATCTGGGCCCTGTTTCATGTCTAGGGTTAAGATGGGAGTTACTGGTCTCTGCCCATCTCTGGCCTTCTCCCTAAGAGTCTTTACTTCTTAATAGGCCCTAATCAGGGCTCTGAAATAGCGGTTTTTATTTCTCTCTTTTTCCCTGCCCACTGACTGCAGACTGTTAATTAATACCATCAGCCTCCTGTAACCCCTCACTGACAGTGCCGGGCCTCTGCAGCTTTGCTGAATGTGACTGTGCCCTGTGAGGCTCTCTCCCTGAGAAGTGATTGCAGATCTTGGCTATGCTGACCCCCTGCCATGCTGCCCAGAGTGGCCACAGCGTGGCTAGAGACTTTGTCTTGATTAGCTCTTAACTTCCTCCCTGCCTTTCTCTCTGACACCACTGCAGCTGGCCCTAAGCTGTAGGTTAAAAAAAAAAAAAATCTATCAAGCTCAGTTTTTCTCTTCCCCTGCACTCCCCTGCATTGCTCTGAGCCATGGAGGAGAACAGGAGGGGGCGGTGCTGTGGGTAATCCTTTCTCCTCACCCAGTCTCCCTCCTATCAGGAGTTCAAGGTCACCAACAAGCACCCTGATCAACGTGTCATCATTTGACTTTGTTAAAAATGGCAAGAATAGATATTGCTCTATGCTATTCCTCAAACCAGGATCAGATATTGGTGCTCTGTCTCTGTCTGTCTCTCCATCTGCTTCTGTCTGTCTGTCTGTCTGTCTGTCATCACTGATGATTTATTCATTAACTGTCCAACTCTGTGCAGTTTGATGTATTTCATTTTATAAAAACCACTATCAGGGCAATGAGAAGACAAAGAAGAAACATCTACATGTTATGAACAAAAGATTGCATTCCCGAATGGAAAAGGCCCCCAGAAATTACTGTAAATGTAACAACCAACAGGAAGTGAAGCAAGGGGCAGCATTCCTGGGCAAAGAAATGCAAGTAACCCTCCGCAGGAAGAGACTGGACTTCACTGCTGGGGCCCAAGGCAAGTTTTTGAAACCTGGAAGGTCTCTTTGTAATCCCCCTGAAAATATAGTCAGGCCGTGCTCGGTAGGACAATGGAAGGGATTAGACCCCACTAAGGGCATGCGCGGCTCAAGGGATCCTCCTGCCTCAGCCTCCAGAGTGGCTGGGATTCCATGTGTGTTGACCATGCCCCACTAGATGTGTGTGTGCTTATGGCTGGTGTTATACTGTCCTGATCTGTGTGTGTTCTTCCTCTAGATGATAACAGGAAGGACAGTCCTTCCTGACATGGTTTGCCAGTGTTTCATCAGCTGGAGGACCTGCACAGCTGGAGCACCTGCACAGCTGGCTCATCTGAGCCAGTTGTTCGCTAGCATGATCAGCCTTGTCCTTGGCTCCTGGGAGAGAGTCCTGTCAGAACTTCAGACTAGAAGTGGTGTCTTGGAAGTGGCTTTCTGAATTACTCTTCGAATCTTCTGTGAACTTCACACCTCACCATGTTAGGAACCCAGAAGACCAAGGCCATTTGGGGGGGGGGGGGGGGGGGGGGGGGGGGGGGGGGCGGCTATCTGTGAAGGAAGAAGGATTAGTTGCCCCACCCCCCACCCCGAGGACGAAGGGTAGAAGCCCAGGACTGAGTAGCTTGAGTTTCTTCTGAGGCCCCCAAGCTGACTTTGACCCTAGTTGACGTGGACCCAGAGGTTGGGTGTAGCTGCAATCAGCAATAGGCTCTCCTGGAAACTGGCTCAGGCCTACCACAGACTGAGAAGCTAGGACTGCAAGCCAGCTCAGGGAATCCTGTGGGGTGCAGAGGGGGTTTTGGTGGGGCTCCTCTGCTCTCAGAGTTCTTACTGACCTCATCTCCCCTGGAGTCAAGATGTCAAATATAAGCACTCTTTCCTTCTCTGGAGTCTGCCCTGGGTCTTGCGGGGACACATACAGACCTGAGGTTCCATATGGCAGGCATATGTGGGAGCTGTGCTGATGGCATCCATCCTGTGGCCAGCTCTCCTCCCACTGCCAGTTCCTCCAGGCCACCAAGCAGCCCAGGAGCAGCGTGTCCAGCTCAGTGCACCCCAGTGTTTGTGTGTGTGTGTTTGAGACATGATTATAAGAGCTCAGTCAGGCCTGGGACTCATGAATACCCTCTTGCCTCAGTCTCTGGAGTACTGAGGCCGTAGGTATACAGCACCACCATTTGATTCTTGTTGTTTACTTTCATATGAAGTTCCAATACTCTAAGTCCTCCTTTTACTTAGCTACTGTTGCTCCCAGCCCCCTTCAGCCCTGCAGCGCCTCCTAGCTACCATCTCTCCAACAATCTGCAGCCCTGCAGCTCCTCCAAGCTACCATCTCTCCAACGATCTGCTTCTCTGCTCTGAGAAGGTCACCGTTATTTACTTTTCTTCTTGAGTGTGACATGTCACCTTTCCTTTGGAGTCCACTTCACTTCCAGGAACACACACACACATACACACACACACTCATGCACACACGCACGCGTGTGTGTGTGTGTGTGTGTGTGTGTGCCCTCCACTCCACAGCTCAGCTAAGCCCAGGAAATGGAAAGAAGGTAATGCTGTCTTCTTTAGCAACAGCCCTGGCTTTGCCGGGAACCACACAGGAAGCAGCCGTGCTCACGTCGATGAAATGGCATCTCCCACGGTGGTGATAGGAGCAGTGGGATCCGACTCTGTGTCACGTGTGGTAACAACAGGTGTCACAAAGCTATCTTGGCTGTCTCTTTACTACTGAGTTTTCCAGATGAGTAAATGAGTCCATGACCCAGAAAGCTTGAGAGCCTATGTTCCCTTGGAGACCGAGGCAGGAGGACATTTCTCTTCACGCTTGAGGCCACTTCAGGCTACAGAGTGAGACCCTGCCTCAGGCAAACTTTCTAACCTGTCTGTCCCCATTTCCTGAGTGCTAGGGTTACAGACACATGCCACGACGCTGCCGCCACGTGTATTCAGTGCTGGAGGTCAAACCTAGGGTTTTAGGCACACTAGGCAAGCACTCAGCAGGCAGAGCTACACGCCAGCTCTAGCTTTTTCTTCAGTCTTGGCAGAAGAATCTCTTAAAGCAAAGTGATTTTCTTGGAAAGTAAATTTCTGGTTTGGTCCCCATTTTCCCTTAGACCTGGGGACCAAATGTGTCCCAGAGTCTGGCCCCTCTCTGGTCTCTCCGACTTTGCACAGTATGGTCCCAGATGAGGCCTGTCCTCTGTATATCTGGGGCTGTAAGTTAAAGACCAGCAGTGGGGGCAGGGCTTGGGGGGGGGCAGCAAGGGGCTTCCTGCCAGCCAATCGGAAGTAACTGCCTGGGCTCTGAGCTCGTATCATCTGCTCCTGCTAAGACAATCATCAACATAAAAGGCTAATTGTATTAATCACCAAGGCACCCATCCTGAGTCCCCCTCCTCCTCGAGAGAATTATGAATTGCCACTGCAGATGGCCCTACTGATTGAAAGCAGTACTCAGCAGAAAGAAGGACCAGATCAGATTACACACCATTAATTAAAAACTTCCCCTGACAAATGAGAGACAGGAGGTGCGCACTGAGGGCCTGCCTAGTGGGTCTCTGTCCTCCCTAGACCCTTTGTCCCCAACCTGCCCCAGGGACTGTGGTTGTGAGGCCTACTTCTCCAGCTGGAGCCCCTGAGATCAGGAGCACTGAAGGACAACTCTCCCCTTGTCCAAACAGATGGCCTGCTGTCCTAGTAACATCTCCAGGGAAGGAGAGGCTAACCTTCGTTTTCTTGTTCTGTACAACTCCAATGCTTTCCAGCTTTAACCTGATTCCTAGTTCCTCACTTCTCCGGAAGCCTACCCCTCCTCTGTTCCTTTCCTACAGAGAGTGCTAAAGGACTATCAGTGAAACTGGTCCCTAGCTCTCCCTGAAGCCACCCCCTTGCTCTTTCGGGTCCCTTTGGGGGATCTCTGTGTCCAACATGGCCAGCAGAGTAACCATTTGCGGGAGGTAAGAAGACAGTTTGGTTAAACCTGACTAAGTAGCTGGTGTTGGGCCAAACTTTGGGAGTCTGACCACAAGTAGCCATATCTAAGCACATCACAATTTGGTGAACATTTTCCTGGTGATAATAATTTAACCCTGTGTGCACAGTAAAGCTTAGGACGCAGCTACCTCGGAATTCTTATCTGTGAGCACAAGGACCTCTGTGCCTCCCACACCTAAATTCAAGGATTGCCAACGCTGCTCCAGAGACACAAACTCTGGCTGCCACCCTCTTCCCAGCCCTGCATGGAAGCAGAGGCTTCTCAGCTGCTGACATTTTGGCTCGTTGGGAGCTGCAAGTTCTGAATTTTCCTCTTTCTGATCAATTACTGCCTCTTCTCCCTCCCCAGCTGCCCAGCCTCAGTCACTCAGTCATCAAACTTTTATTGAGCACCCAGTGTGTGCTTGGCTCTGGGGCCACAGAGATAATTTGTCAAAAGGCTTGAAAGTCTCCCTGTTACAATGCTCTAGCCCCGCCTCTTCCCTCCACGGCTGCAGCTTGTCTGAAATCCCACTGAGCTCTATTTTAGAAATTTCTAATCAGGGGAGCTAGGGACACCTTAGGGGTCTATGCAATGGAGTCAGGTGACCTTTGGTGAGTCAGTCATGTCTTCTGTTCACTCACTTGCACACAGATGAACACACATACACAGACAGACACACAGACACACACACACACATGACTGGTTGTCCCTGCTTATAAAAGAGCACAAGAAGCAAGATGTCCTGGGGATTTTCAAGATTGCAAAGTTGGATGATGTGGACTCCGCTTGGAGAGACGTGGATAGTCCTTGGCACCAAGGATATCACAGAATGCAAAACACAGATGCTGGGCCACAGCCACCAGCCACTGCAGTAGTCACAGGTTGCGCCCACTCCATCGACCTGCCCTTGAAAGACTCTGGCAGCCCCCCCCTCCCTCCCTCCCTCATCCTGGCCCATTGGGAGATGTGGGAAAGGACTTTAGCACTGGTCTTTTTTTTTTTTTTTTCCAATGGATTTGACTGCTGCATCTCAGGATACCATGGTGATGGGTGCCATAGAGATGAGAACTGACTTGAATTGGCTTATCTCTTCATTCCAGGGTCCCTCTCCTAACCCCACCCCCACAAAGCTCCCAGATCAGTAGACCTCAGAGAGAAAGAGGAAGGGTCCCGGGTAAACTGACCAATGGAAGGTAGCAGTCTACTTTTCTGCTTTCTCTCTCTCTCATCCCTCTTAAGCATCCCCTCCCCTTCCCCTTTTCCCTTCCCCTCCCTCCCGAGAGTCCCCCTCCCCCTCCCCTTCCCTCCCATTACCAACGGCAACTGTGTCCAAACCCAATAATTACAGTAACTGCAACAACAATCATCATTTATTGGAGTGTTCTACCAGCATTTAATTCCCCAAAGCGGTCTCTAACTCATCGTTGTCACGGCACCCCCGAGGGAGAAGTGTGCCCATTTTACAGTGGAGAAGCTGAAATCCCACCACCCCATGACCTCCTGTGATTGGCAGAGTAGATATACAACAGCTGTCAACATGTAGCAAAACCAATTCAACTCCCAGGGTCTTTTAGAGGAACTAAGCCTGTACTCTCCACTTTCTGGATCATTCTATGGTTTCATTGTTTAACAGGACTTAACAGCTTCTTTGGGGCCACAATGCTAAAAATCAGACTTCAGGGGCTTCTGGCCCAGATACAAACCAAGTGCAGCAGGGAGAGGGGGTGGGGGCTTCCCGTGAGAAGGTTCCACTGTGTCACCTTGTTCCGGGTGGAGATCTTCCTGAGCATTTGGGAAGTAGGAACAGAGGCCTTTCAGAAGAGTGACCTTTGTCCTTAGGAAACCCCAAACCATACCTAGAACAGAGAAACCTTTCGAGAAGCTCAGGCTGTCCCAGAGACTGGTATTCACCTCATCTCAGTGGGAAAGTTTGGGGGTTCTGAAGCTCCCTCATCAGAGTGCAAGCAGAATGGATATTTGGGTCCCAATTCCCCTTTCTCCAAGACTGGGATCCAGAGGCCCAGGATGCCCACTAGGGTCCTGCTGTATGATTTCTGCCTCCCTTTGCTCTTGCCATTAAGAAACAGAAAAGGGTCATGGGACTAGAACTGTGACCGTGGGAGTGAGAAGGCGTGTGGGGAGAACGGGGGGGGGGGGGGGGGGGGGGCTGGGGAGAGGGAACTGGGGGGGACTAGGCTGGGGGATGAGGGGGAAACGGACAACAGAAAACATATGACATGAAAGCAACATTACAGCAGAAGTAGAGGACCTCAGGAGGATAAAAGTGAGGACCAGCAGGAAGTGGCCTGGAGGAATTAGGAGGGGAGCCAGGGAGGGGATCAACAAAGGCAAAGCATGAATGAAAATGACCGGACAAAACGCGTCACACGGAAAAATTTAAACACTGAAAGAAAGAAGAAGAAGAAAAAGGCAAGGCAAGGAAGGCCTTGGAAAATTAACTGGATGAATTTACTTCCAGATTCTTCCTCTCTATGAACGTAGAAGCTAGTCATGGTGGTGTTCCTAAGTCTCAGCTATTTCGTAGGCCAAGCGGCTGGGGGCATTGTGAATGGAAGGTCGGCCTGCACAATGTATGTCAAGAGAGGGGAAATGAAAAGGAACAACTGTTAGGTCAGGGGTAAAGATTGGTACCTACTGTTAGAACACAGGACTAAATCTCCTGATCCCCCCCCCCAAATCCCCTGCCCCCCCCCCCCCAGGGACACCTCAAACCCAAGGCGTGCTGCCCACCTGCAGCCTGCCCTGGAAGCCCAAGGGGCCAGAGGCTGTTACACGCTCACTTCAGTGTCCTCAGAGTTCGTCTGTGATTCTTTCTTCTGGGGCTCCAGGTCTACCACTTTCCCCACCTTTGTGGTACCCACAAGAATGGCCAATCGCTGGGCTACAGTCTTGGTGTCAGGGAATAAGATAAAATTGTAGATCAACGAAGCCAGGACAGCCCCTGTGAGCGGTCCTACCCAGAAGATCTGAGGAGAGAGACGTAAGCATGAGTACAAGGTAGTTCCGGAAACCTGCCTGCTTCCCTGTCTGGCTTCCCCAACCCCAGCCCCAGAGACTCACCAAATGCCTACAAGGCAGGAACCTGAGAACTATGAGCCCAAGGGTGAGGGAACCTTGCCTTTCCCTGGAGTGGGGCCTTGGAGGGTGCAGCCAAAGCTATAGCAGGGCTCCAGGCTCCTCACCCACTCCTGCATCTTCCTCTCACCTCTCCGGTTTTAGCTCTGACTATTGCTGTTTCTGTCTATGCTTCTGTGTGGTCTATTTCTGTTTGTCTTTTCTTTATTCAAGTTTGAAATTTGGTCCAGCTGGAAAAAGTGAAGAAGGAACCAGCCAGAAGAAGCAGCCTGGACCAAGGCTGCAGTTTCTGCCCTGGCCCCATTTTGCGTTGAGTCCCTGGATACTGCAGAATATTGGAGCTGAAAGTCAGTGCAAGCCAGGACACCCTCACCTTGGCTTTTTGAATGTAGGGAAATCTGCACTTCTAGGTGATTTAAATAGCCTGGGGGCAGGAGCTGGTTTATTCAACTCTGTGTGGATTTCCTAATGGCAAAACCTGCTATCTCTAATCCTCCTGCCTAACCCCACCACCACCATCACACACACACACACACACACACACACCCTCAAGGCTACCAGTAGAGGATCTCACCCAATGGACTGCGAACTTCCCAACAATGACAGCTGGGCCAAAGGAGCGAGCTGGGTTCATGGAACAGCCAGTGAAGTAGATCTGGTAAGGAAGTGTAGGGCAAAGAATGAGGCGTTTGACACAGCTTGGAGGAAGACAGTCTCCATTGTCCTAGACCCCCCTCCCCCACACTAGCCCCATATCAGAGGGCATTCCTTCAGCCACAAGACATGAGGAGCTCAGGGAGAACATTTCCTGACCTTGTAGGGTCCTGTAGTTTTTAGGGCCTTAGGATTCTTCAAGAAGGGTTCCAGTATGTGCATATGCATGGTGTCCCCCTTTGTCCCTTACCCCAATGAGGTGGCCCAGCGCCACAGAGGTTCCAATCATGGCAGCTGGGGATGCCAAGGTCTGCCGTCCGTCCATGGAAGCAAAGACACAGAGCACCAGCTGCAGCGTCAGAATCAGCTCCACGGCCACCGCCTGTCCAGTCGAAGTGCTGTTGTGGACCTTGGCAGAGGGATTACACCTGAGTTGACTTGGGCTCTGAGCACAGGACAGTGAGACTCCCTAGTTCTTCCTATTCTCCTTGGCTGAGGGCTGACACCACACCAGAACCTAAGGAGGTCTGTGCAACGGCTCACATCACATCCAGATGCCAGCTCCCTGTGCAAGTGCCTGGCACGTCTCCCACTCTGCCATCGAGTGAGGACCGTGGTTCAGGGGTGCCACCAATGTAAAGGAACGAGAAAGCTTGAGGAAAGAGTGGAGGAGCTGCAGGTAGCAATAGAAGCAGATAGAGCAAAGATGATTAGGGGTGTGCAGCAGGCCTAGGGAACTGGGAAACCGGCAGGACAGAGCAAGAAAGTGCAAGGCCAGTTAGGTAGGGCCTTTCCCTCTCCCTTAAGCTCAGCTCAGCTTGGCTCTGGCTTTGTTCGGGCAGCTAAGCTGCCCGGTTCTTCTGATTCCCTCCCTTTCATATTGTCTCTCTTCCTCCACCTGTGACCCCACCATGTTGCCATTTCTGTCCACCCTAGGTGAATGCTTAAGTCAGTTCCTCTGGAACTGCAGGACCTGCTGGGAGCAGCTCTCGGTGCGCAGCTACATTGTTTCCTCCTGTCTGGCCTCCCACCTTGACCGTCTGACTCTCTTGGGTGCTCTATCAACATGCCGGGGCCTCTTTGCACCTACCACGTTGACCCCAAGGGTCTCTCGGACACCTCCTGGAGTTACCCCATAAAGAAGAGCAGCCCCAACTGTGGCCCCAGCCAGCTGAGCAGCTATATAGGCCATAGCCCGAGGCAGAGAGATATGGGATCCCACGAGGTAGGCCAGGGTCACAGCGGGGTTGGCGTGGGCCCCGCTGGTCTTCCAGGAGATCTGCACAGCTGTGGCTGTGGCCAGGTTGAAGGTGATGGCGATCTGCAGCACAGAGGGAAGTGCCACAGGCCAGGGCAGGACAGAGCCCACACCAAAAAAAACGTACAGCCCTGTGGCCAGGAACTCAGCAAAAAGTGCCTTGCTGATGGCGGTCCAAAGCCCACCAACCAGCAGGTAAGCCTTGCTACACAGCCCTGGCTCCATGTCTTGTCACTACTTGCCTTCAGGTCTGCTGCTCCCTGACTCTCTGTTCCCTCAGCTCTCTTGATTCCTCACCAGCTCCACTGGCCTCCCTTTCTGTGGCAGCCTCACCAACCCAGCTAAGGTGCCCCCAGTACACTACTGGCCTTAGGAGCAAGCTGCTCAGACTGATGGGGAGCCTGGTGATGGCATTGTGCGTGTCTGAGGGTGGGAGGTACAGAGTGGTCACGTGTCCGCTCCAGCTTGGTTTCACCTGACAGGAGGGGGCCAGACCAGTAAGCAGGAACCCTGGGCACTGAGCTAGAACCTCCTTGGACTGGCTGCCAAAAGAAGTCTAGCCTGGGAGCTGGGGACTTGGGGAGTGGAAGTCAGATCCCTAATGTCAGCTTAGAGACAGCAAGATCATTGAGAACCCCAAGTCCAAGGCCCACTGCAGGGGCTCCTGTGAATTGCCTAGTCTCTCCCTCTAAAACAGTGGGGTGTATTCTGTGTCCCATAAGCCTAGGTGTGAAATTAAGTTCTTTCCACCATCCCCCTAAAACATGGCTTCCAGGTCGAAGGCAGGAGCAGTCAATTTGTTTGAGGATATGGTCCTGGCTGTGTGGAAAGGAGCATGGAGCTGGGGTTCATCACACGAATGTTCAAACCATGACAGCTGCTGCATGTGGCCCTGGACAGCTCTACTGTCCACCGGTGGGGATCCCCTCTGCTCTGTCCCTCACTTCCTGCCTCTCTGCCCCTCTGCCTCTCCTCAAGGGCCTCGCTCTCAGAGCCTCCCCAAACCCTGTGATTTATTAGATCAGATGGATTATCTACTTACGTGGCAATGTCCACCTAAAGTATCACCCATGCCTTTGCCCCCAGCAGCATAAGATGGCATTTGTTCTCCAGAGGCATTCCCTCTGTGGATCTGTCCAAGCAATATACCTGTATCCTGCCCTAACCCTGGCTGCATCCGGTTAGCTGCAGACTTCTCAAACAGAGTCTGTCCCCAAGTGCAACCTCCCTGCCGCCCACGCTTCTCTCCAGCACAGTTCGTGGCACACAAGAAGTGTCCTTGACCCCCTTTTCTGGTTAGAAGGCATCTAACCCTGCTAGTTTTGAATCCCGCGTGGTCCGGGCTTGTGGCTGTTAGCCCGTCTGTCCTCACTTTACCTTCCTCAGCCCTCCACATTGCAGCCTGAATGATGTTTTTAAAAATGCAGCACTCAGCCGGCTGCTGTCTTGCTGCAGTCTTTGCTAGGCCACCCTCTTTGGAGGTCTGAGCCAGAATGACAAGGTCCTGTGGGGTCCCATTCCTTCTTCCTCTGTCCCCTGACATCCTGGGATGAGCATCCTGCCATCTCCAAGAAGACCCCCCCCCCCTTCTTGGAGAGCTCTCCATGCTCTTTGCTTGGACCTCCCTAACCTATCCTCGAGGACAGTTTTCAGCGCCACCTGCTCTGTCCTAAGGACATCTCTGTGTGTTGTCACCTTACCTACGCCTTTCCAGATACAAGTCAGCACACTCTTGGCATGGTGTTACTATGTCTCCCAAACAAGGTGATAAGCCCTCAGGGTGAGCAATCACATTTTGTTCTATATATAGTGTCCTGCACAGAGACTGGCCACAGGAGAGGCTCAATAACGAGAGCAGGTGACTGTGTGGTTGGTTTCATTCCTGTCTGCTGTTTCTATGGCTGCCCTCCTGCCCCCTCATAGGACTGAACCCTCTGACAGCGTCAAAGGAAATATCCAATTCTGGACCACAGGCTCTACCGTACCTCCCCCATCTCAGTCCCAGTCAGACCCCTCCCTCTCCCACTCTGTCCTGGATTTCCCTTCCTCTCCTCACGGAACCCTTGGTTTCTTACTGGGCACAGCACACTCTTGCCAAGGCTCTGCTGCCCCTCTCCTTCCCTTCCATTGCCCATTCTCATTCTCATCCCCAACTCTCTGCCCGGTCTGCCAGGCCCAGCTGGTGGGAATGGACACTGTGCAGGCACAGCGGTACTGGGAGGTCACTGTAGTCTCATCTGCGACTGTCATTCCCACCTCCCCCAGCTTTCTGACTGATGTAATGCTGGAGAATCAGGATTGGTGGGAGACATCAGCTTAGAGTCAGTTCCAGGCTCTTTTATGCCGGACAATACACCCTTGACCCCCAAGCTGAACCTGCTGGGGCCAGGAACACCAAGCTTCCTGTGGCTTCATCAGGAGACAAAGCTCTGCTCAGTAATCCTTCCACTGTTCTGCTAGCCCCAGATCATTCTCTCCCCTTTTTGGCTTATTTGCTTGGTTTTTGAGACAGGTTCTCTATGTAGCCCTGGCTGTCCTGTTACTCACTCTGTAGACCAGGCTAGCCATGAACTCAGAGATCTGCCTGCCCCTGCCTCCCAAGTGCTGGGGCTAATGGATGTGCCACCACCACCGGCCGCTCTCTCCCACTCTTAAAAATGATTACTATCATTTACATTTTCATTTTATGTGTGTGCACGGCACATCTAGTTTCAGAGGACAACTTTCAGGAGTCAGTTCTCTCCTTTTACCATGTGGGTCCTAGAGATTGAACTCAGGACATCCGACAAGCTTGGTGCAGATGTCTCTCTCCCTGAGCCACCCCCCCTGCCTGTCTTCCCAATCCTTCAGACTTCTGCACTCTGCCCAAACTCCTTGCTCCCTCTGAGTTCTCCCATCCTACTCAGAAAGCCAGGCCACCAGCAAGATGCCTCCCATCCTTCCTTCCAGCTGACAGCTCAACTGTGGCCAGTACCCTACCCAGCTGCCCATGGTGCTAAACAGAGGTGGTCTTTCTCTTATGTCAGATCTTTCCAAGCCACACTGGTCACATCGCCACACTGGTCACATCTCCCCACTGCCCACCAAAGCTTCAATGGCTTCCCATTACCTCAGGTTCAAGTCTGAAGTCTATGTCTAACCTGAAAAGAGAGATTCTTTCCTCCTGCCCAGCATCTCCACCCTGACCTCTTTACTACAGAGGGCCAAACACTGAGGAGCCAGACACTCACAGTGTCTCTAAATGAGCTGTTGAGTCCCCTCCACACAGGAGGGGGCATTTCTCCTATCTCTCCTTCAGGACAGTTCTCAAGTGCAGTGAAGCTTTGTGTTCCTCCACAGCAGAATCAGAGTGAACTACGTAAAGAAGATAGGCTTGAGCAACAGATGAGGGCATCTGAGGGACACCCTCAGCGTACCTCAAAGGCCCGCTTCTCAGCCCTCTCCTGGGTTGGGCCCAGTAGAAGGAAGGGTATTTACCACAGTCCCCACATCTGACCTAGTCTGGCTTGGGACAGCAGTGGTACCTGTGTGGAAAGCTTTGGGTAAGTCAAACAGGAGCATGTTGACTGTGACCATGTGTACTGCGTCCTTCACCCACTGCTTGGCTTCTGGCATCTCAGCACCTTGCTGGTAGAACAAGTGTTGTTCTTCTGTCCCCATGTGTTGGGAGAAGCAGCTGCAGACCCCTGGAGAGTGCCTCTAGTCAGAAATGCTATCAGGTTTACCTCCAGGGCACAGCAGTGAAGATTAGCTGGAAGGGGAGGGGTCTTGACCTCTGTGGCAGGTCACAGCCAAGTGCTACCTGCAAACCTGCTCTGGATTCGGAGGCAAAGGGTTCTAAGTGCTGCGATGACTTCTTCCAAGATCACATAGGACAGAGCCTCCTTGGATCCTGCTTAGCCTGGGACAAGGTCTTTTACCCCCTGAGGGCAGGTAGGCATTGCCCAGTTCCTGTTTTTCCTGCCCCAGCCAGCACCTTCCTGGCCCCAGACAGTCCTAACTCTAGCTTAGAAATCTTTTGTCCCAGCCCCACACCCGGCTGCTTGCTGCTCCTTCTGGATGTTCCCTCTGCCGAAGCCCTGGGGAGGTGAGGCCAGCAAGAGAGAACAAAGGGAAGGAAGGGGCTCAGACAGCTTCAAGCTACCTCCCTGACTCTGACCAAACACTGGCAGGCTTCGAGGTACAGGTCCGATAGATGCTCTTGTTCATTGTTGATCAGAGAGGGGACAGAGCTGAGGTCAGATCCTCCCCAAATCCTTTCTCCTGACCAACCATCGAATCAGCTCCCTGCTGCCCACCCTTAGTTCTCACCCTCTTCCACCCATCCCAGTGCGTTGTCTGCCCAGCCCTGATGGAAACTGGCAGCTTCCGGAGGGAGGCATAGATTGTGGAGGAGGGACAGACAGCCTTCAAATGGAGAATCCGAGTTCTTCATATGAACTTATGAGCATATGAGCATATGTGCCCCGTACAGCTTCACACAGATGTGCTGGAGAGCACACGTTGCCTGGCTCTTTGAGAGTGAGTGGTGGCCAAAGCAGGGGAAAAGGGGGGAGCCAGGACTGTGGCTCTGCACACCTGGAATGATCATGCCCTTGTTGAGAGAAGAGGAACACACAGGGAAGATATAACCTCCCTAAGCACAGCTGACAACCAGTGCCACGACTTGGAGCCCCAGAGGCAGGCATTAGTGTATCCCAGAGGATTAGTGTATGTGTAAGTGTGTGTGCTGGTATGGGTCTTTGTCAATCCATGAACCATTACATGCAGGTGCACAGTGCCCCCTGCTGGTCAAAGAGCCCAAACACAGCAACCTACCCACCCAACAGCAAGCAAGATGTCACCTGCAGGAAGTTGCAGACCTGTAGGTAACCCCCTCTGGCTAGATGCCCCACCCCTGCTGAGGATCTGTCTCTTGTAGGACCTCTGTCACCCTGTGCACCCTTGGGGGTTCATTAGAGTGGTGTATGCAAATCAGAGTTGTCTGTAAGATGGAGTGACACTTTGTTCTCTTCTGAGCCTTCTCCTGGGAAATGAGATGAGTGTGCTAGTGAGAGACTGCTCCCTGGTGGCTTTGGGAACCTAAGCCTGAGACACCCTTTGTGCTCTTGAGCAGCCCCATGCTCGCCCAGGCAGAGCCCAATCTCAGAGACGCATCGTATGGATTTGGTGGACGAGTCTGCCCCCTGCTGGCTCAACCTGGCACTTGCATCCAGCAGGGCGAGTTCTCTCTCCACCCCCTCTGGTTGCTTGGTTTTCCAAGGAAATCAGTGGGGCAGGTAGGCCTGGGTCTATTGATTTCTTCTGCCTTTCGACCCCGGGATATTTTGAAGGAGGGCTGAGTGGTTCGGCCTCCCAGCCTGAGTCTGCAGCTTCTTCCCACACTTGTTCCCTCTCACTCTTCCGGGGCAAAGCTGAGGAGCGATGAAGAGTATCTCCCGAGGAGCAGCAGACTCAGGCAGTGTTTAGACAGCAGACCTCATTGCTCACCCATTTCACAGAGGTGCTGTCCTTACTAGTGTCTAACCCCAAGTCACTGTCTCATTTTCTCCTCAAGACAACCCATGTGACAGGTAACTATATACCAATTTAAGGGTCCATCACTCCAGTAGCAGCAAGGTTGGTCAGTGGTGGCTCAACCTTTAGTTCCAGCACTTGAGAGGCAGAAGCAGGCAGAGTTTAAGGCCAGCCTGGTCCACAGAGCAAGTTCCAGGACAGGACTACACAGAGAACCCTTGTCTTGCAAAACAAACAAACGAAAAAGATTTGGATGCCAGCGGCCAGTTTCCACTCTGGACTCCTTAACCAGGTCTCTGGGAAGTGAGCAGTCTTGTGCCTTTACCCTGATTCTCACAGTGAGGCAGTCAGCACCAAGCACCTCAGTCTTACCTCATCTGGTTCCCACTCCTCCTGAGTGTCAGCAGCAACTGGATAAGCAGGCAAGAACAGGACAGGAGGGGAGGAGGGTGTGATGGACCACTCCCCACCCCCAAATGGCAAAGGTGACCTGGGAAGGAGCTGGGTAGGGAGATGGTGTTGTAAATGTCTGAGCGTGGGCTCCCAGCACACTGCCTTTTGGAAACACTGGGAGACCCAGAAAAGGAAGTCCAGGTGGGGACTCTCGGAACTGAACCTGGTTGGTCATCCCTTTGGAATCCCAAGAAGCTGTGGCTGGTTCACTTCTCCACCCTGCCTGGCCCTCAAGTGGCGGACTTGACATAGCTGAAGGGATGGTTGGGAGGGACATGTGACTTGGATGTGGACCCTATTCTCAGCCCTCAGGCCTCTCCAGGTCTCTTGTGCCGTTTCTGTATCCTTCTGTCTCTACCTTTGATCTCCCCTCCCTGCAGCAATCTGGTCCTCTCAGCCTCCCTGAGCCTCAGCTTTCCTTTTCTGGGGACTTGTCTCCTGTTTATTTTGTACTCTCTAGTGAGCATTCGTGAGGGTGTGTCGTTACAAGTGGGAGATGTCCAAGAGGCTTCTGTAGGGCGACGAAGGCACAATAGAAAGATTGGTGGTTTATTGGGAACTGCCCAACCCAAATACCAGCAGCGCCCCCCACGCCCCCCATCCTTGACCAGAAATAAATATGATAGCACTGGATGAGCCATCTGTCTCTCTCTTGAAGAGCTCTGGGGAATGTCCCCTCTGTCCACCTAGGGGCCCGCTTTGGCACTTGGGATATTGGGTTGAGAGAGATAAGCAGGGCTGTTGCCCCTTTCTGGTATAGTCCTGGACCACCCGTGAGCTTGGCACTGCGTTCGCAATCTCTGAGGTCTGAGCTGTGGCAGACATTCTGCCTAATTCCAAAGAGGCCCTGTCCCTGTCAGACTCCAGCCCCAGGCCCACACCTAAGTGTCCCATCATGGGCTTCTGCTCCCATCCCTGTGTTTGGCATAGGGATCCAATGCCTCTTCCCCAGCCGAGAGGATGTTGGGGAAAGGTGCTTCTAACTCGTTTTCTTCCTTTTCTCCAGAGGTCCAGGGGCTGAGGGACTGATCCCTGCCCTGTGCTGGTCAGTGTGCGGTCAGCTCGATGGTCTTCTTCCGCTCCTCTCGATGATCTTCCCAGTCCTCCTCTGGCTCATATGTACCTTTGACTACAGCTACACGGTCGTGGAGGCTCAGGGAGGAGGGGAAGAACAAGTAGAAATAGAGGATTGCAGCCAGGATGGCCCCCACAATAGGTCCTACCCAGAAGACCTGTGAAGACAGGGTTAAATGAGAAGGTGAGCCTCGGAGACCACGATCTTCTCTACCAGAACACAGACCCCATGGACCTGGAAAGGAAATAGACGCATAGATTTCCAGGCCCCCAGAAGGAAAGGTGTCTTTCCATCTTGGGGACTGATAACTGTTAGCCAGCCCTTAATGACAAAGTCATGGACCACGGACCACAGACCACAGACCCTCCAAGGAGTCAGGCAGAGCCCAGGAAAGACAGGATTCCCAATCCCACCCCAAAGAGAGGCAAGTGAGCCTTCTGAGGAGACAGACAGAGCCTCCAATACATGGGTTTTCCAGAGTGCAGAGCCCAGCAAGGCTCTGGAGCTTCAAGTCTGGCTGACACATGGAGACACTGTACAGGGGTACAGTCCCAGAAGAACAAGCCCCAATATCTCCACAAGGGCAGATAAATACAGCATCAGAGGACAGATACACGGAGCAGATACATGGATCCTCAGATTAACAGAGCCCCCCCCCCCTTGATGCACTTCTAAAGACGTTGTGATTCACCCCACCTTTCTCTGGCTGAACGTCAGCTCCTTCTGCATTCTCTTCTCTTTCCAACCCCCAAGTTCTGGGCTGACAACACCCAGAAAGTCCAGTCACTTCTGGACTTCCAGTTCAGTATGCTGCCATGTTTTCAGGAGCCAGGGGAAGGCCCACACTCACCCAGTGAGAGGGGCTGAATCGATTCATGACCACCGCAGGGCCGAAAGATCGGGCTGGGTTCATGGAACAGCCGGTGAAGTAGATCTGGGTAGATGAGGGGGTCACGGTGAGGAGGGTGCCATCCCTTCCACTCCCACAAGTTCTGACTCTCTCAGGGTCACACAGTGCGGGGACTAGCGGCAATTCAAATCCAGGTTTCTCAGTTCCTAGAATGCTGACTCTGTCCATGCAGCCCAGCTGTCCACCAAACCACTTCTCCTAAGCACATCCTCTGCTTTCTCAGCCTCTGCTTCGGCTTGAGTCTCTGTGTTCACCCGCTCTTCCACTTACTCAGTTTCTCAGTCCAGAGAAGTTTTATTTTGGGGGGGGGGGAGCAACGTCAAACCTAGAGTCCAGTAAAGCTACAGCCTAGACACCCAAGACCAGGTCTTAAACTCTACTGGGTCTTATCCATCTGGGGGAGCTGGTGTTCTGGGGTTCCACTGTTCATCTCCATAACACCCCAGCTTGTGTCAGTGCTACTCACCCCCACAAGATGGCCCAGTGTGACTGACAAGCCAATGGATAAGGCTGGGGAGCCCACCGGGCTGGTGCGGCGGGAGTCGGTGGAGGAGAAGATACAGAGGGCCAGTTGGAAGGTCAAGATTAACTCCACCACCATGGCCTTGCCTGGCGTTGTGTTGTTGTTGAGCTGCAAGGAAGGGCTGGGTTAGGACCCTGCTGCCCTCAGGCTCTGTGATAGGGCAAGTCTGGTCTTCAGGGACACCTGGGGCCTGAGCTCTTGGAAGTCGAGTCCTGTGTGTGATCCAGACAGGCTATTTGTTGGAGAAACTGCACTTGAGTGTGCGCAAGCTTGAAGCTCAGGTCTGTAGCCAGAGGGTAGGGTGTCAGCGAGTTTTCCTGGGTGCCATCATGTCAACGGCTCTGCCCAATTCCCAGCCCCCATGAGCTGGCATTCACCCTCCCTCCTGTGGGCAGCTGCCCAGTTTGCCTACTGCAAACAGCCCCTGGCCTCCTATCCATGCCTGACCCGCTGCTGGTGCCAACTTCAAACCCGTCTCTCCAGTGTGGCTGACTCACAGCTTGACAATGGCCGAGAAAATCCTCCTCTGTGTTTGATTAATGAGCCCAGTTCACATGGGACAGGGGGCTGAATCTAGGGCTGCAAAAATGGGGAGATAGCAGGGGGCAGGAGCAAGGGTTACAAAAGGGGGAGCCAGTATTGGGAGTAGGTCACATCATAGCTTCTAAGTGTAATCCCCACGACACTGGCCATGCTCTGATCACCTCCCAGTAATGGTTAATAAACTGGAAGCCCAGGGAGATCTCGGTTGCTCCAGACCACGACTGATGACTATCCATTGCTCTTCGGTGGGTCCCTTAAAACTACACTATCAAGGGGATTGCAAGAAAGAACTCTCAGGTGAGATTAGAAATGGAAGGGACATTTCCGGGGCCACGGTCACAGGGAGTTAGGCCAGGAAGAGCAGCCTAAGAGAAGAGGGGTAGACGAGGTAGAATGTGAAGAGAAGCCAGGACCTGGGAGCACCGAGGTTGGCCAGGAGGTTGGCCAGCTGGTTCTTACTGGCAATCTTGTGCACTGGTGCTTTGGTTGTACCCATTCTCAAGATGGAGGAGCATGGAGGGTCTGGTCTGAAATGTCCCCAGGGTCCCTGCCCATCCCTCCACAGTCTGGTGGACACTCACCGCATTGACAGCCAGGTTACCCCGGGCATTGATTGGCGCCAACCAGTACAGGATGCCTGCCCCAGCAATGGCGCCCACCAGCTGGGCTGCCACGTAGAAGACAGCTCGGAGCAGCGAGATCTGGTTGCCTATTAAGAGGGCCAGAGTAATGGCCGGATTGATGTGGCCACCACTCACAGGTCCCAGAGCTTGGGCCAAGGTACCTATGGCCAGGCCAAAGGCTATGGCGATCTGCAGAATGGTGGGCAGCGCTGAGGGCCACTTGAGTGCCGAGCCCAGGCCAAAGAAGACGAAGATGAGGGTGGCCAGGAACTCTGCGAACACGGCCTTGAAGAAGGCAACGGAACACACTTCCTTCTTCATGGTGGCCTTGGGGGCCCTGTGGCAGCGGCAGCGTCGCGGGGCGGCCGTCGGGGCGGCTCTGGCAGCGGCGGGCGTCTGTCTGCGGGGCTCTGCGCGCGGTGCGGTGCCCACTCCGTAGCAGGCGGCCTGGCGCGGACCGGGCAGGGGTGCGCTATATAGAGGGCGCGCGCCCCGCGGCGGGCAGAGCGCGGGGGGGTCGGGGGCGGCTCCCGTGCCCAGGGGCCAGCGCAGCGCGCAGGGAGCGAGCCTGGCGGGCGCGCGCTCGCCGCCCCCGGCCCCGCGCACCCCCGGTCCCCCTGCCGCACAGCGGCGGACCCGCCCGGGCCACGTGACCCAGGCGGCGGTGTAGACCGGCCCCGTGGTCTGGGTCGCGCGCATCGTGCGCCCAGCGCTGCTCCCGCGCCCTCCTGGCCGACGTGCGTGCCGGGCTCCCCGGCTGCTGAGCGCGGTCCGGGCTCTCTGCTCGCACGGAGCTTTGAAAGTCCCTCTCCCGCCGGCCTTTACCGGCGTCCCGGGCCGGCAGGCAGCCTTCCCCCTTTCTCCTCCTTGGCCTCGCGCGACCCGAGCATCCTGACCCGGTCTCACCCACGGCCGGGCCAGAGTGATGCGATTCTCTGAGGACAGCGCCTCTTAGCTCCATATCCGCCCGTGGCGGGGGCGGTTCGGCGATCGTGGGCCTCTCCCCGGTCCAGCCCGGCGGGAGCGGGGGCGTTGGGTCTGGAGCACAGAGCCAGCCTGCTGTGCGCTCGGCAATCCTCGACGCCGCGGGTAGCAGTGCCGGCTCTAGGCAGCGGACTCTAGGAGGCGTTCTCAGTGGCAGCCCTTGGGTACCCTGGGGTGGCGACCAATTTGGGTTGTTTGGGCTTAGGGAAATGGCCCTGAGACTGGGGTCAGAGGGAAGGGTCTTGGCCTCTTCTGTTTTCAACCCAGAACGCCCTCACTTTAGACCTTCATGTGGTTTCTTATCCCTGTTGGTCTTTTCTTTCAACGTGGCAGGTAGTCTCAGAGTCTCAGGCGCTCTCTCTCTCTCTCTCTCTCTCTCTCTCTCTCTCTCTGTTGTGTCTCCCTGTCTGTCTCTGTGTGTCTCCCTGATTCTCTCTATCTCTCCCTGTCTCTCTGTCTCTCTGTGACTCTGTCTCTGTGTGTGTCTCTCTGTCTCCCTTCCCCATGTATTCCTCCGTCTCTGTGCCCTCTCTCCACCATCTTTTAGCCGTTGTCTCTTTCCCTCAGTCTATCACTTTTTGTCTTCTAAGTCTTCCTCCTTTTTCTGTCTGTCTCTTTGACTCTTGGTTTCTGCGTTTTCTTCCTTTTTTTTTTTTAAACAGTCAATCTGTCCATCATTGTTTCTAGCTCTATGTAGTCCATCTGCCCTTGGCCTCTTTTAATTCGTGGGTCTGTTTCTGCCTGTCTCACTTTCGCACGCTCCTGCGGTTTGTCTTTCTGGCCCCCACCCCCACCCCATCAAGTCCTTCCACTCTAGGACGGGACAACACATTTTTCTAGTTTCCAGCTTCCTCTTGTTTTTTTTCTTCTCTTTGGGCTTCCAGACCCTCTCCATTGCCTCTCCCGGCCTTCCATCTTCCCCATCCCTAGGTCTGGCATGTGTGGAAGGAGATTGGAGGGCTTTCCACAGTTTGGGGGCAGGGCAAGGACCCACTCTCAGGATCCCAGAAAAGGAACTGCACTCTCTCTGCCCCCCCCCCTTCATGCTTGAGCACTTTACACCGTACCAGCCATAGAGCAAGGCCCAGGAAAGTCACCTCATGTCTTGGTCAGTTTTAAAAGGCTCCTAGGGTAATTGAGCCGTAAGGTGCAGCAGAGGAAGAGAAGAGATACACGTGTTCTGCAGGGGCTGAAGGTGGAGCCTATAGAAAGGCAAGAACCGGGAGAAGGAACTTTGGGCCAGGTGGCAGCTAAGAGGCCAAAGAAAACAGGGTCCGAAGAAACCTCACTATTGTTCCCATTCTGCCTGGCATTTCCTGCTGAGCGACTCCTCCCAACGGCTCTGGTCAGGTGGACTGTTCTTTTCTCCGGAGTCGCAGGGCTATGCCCCCAGCAGAGCAGGGCAGTACACCCAGGATCAGAGACCTTCAGGCCAGACATCGTCCTTGTGGTTGCACGTAATTTCCTTCCCCTGCACCCTCCCTTCTTTTAAATGCGTCTTCTCTGCCAGGCACAGTCTTCCTGGACCCATAGGTCTCACAATCTGTCCTCTTAGAGTGGGCTGGTCTCACGTGCTCTCAGGAGACTGACCATGAAAGGAAGTTGCTGCCTGGGAATCTGAGCTAACAAAGGACTGGAAAGGCCTAGGATGTTTTTTCTTGCTGGGAACATAGCTCAGTGGTAGAATCATTGCCTAGCATATGAGGGGCCCTAAGTTCAATGCCCAAGTGCTGGGGGGAAGCTAGTTTTGGCCAGGCATGGGAGCCATTCTTTCCAACCTTTGGGAAGCAGAGACAGGCAGATCTCTGAGTTCAAGGACAGACTGGTCTACATAGTGAGTTCTAGGTCAGCCAAAGGCTACACTGTAAGCCCCTATCTCAAAAACAAAAAAAGAACTAGTTCTTGCCATTTTATGAATTAAAAAATAGGTTTGAATCTACTTCGAGAAAGTGATTTAATTCCAAGCAACTCTGTGAGGAGACCAGAAGTCAGAAGTCACTGGCTTAGGAGGGAGGGCACAACTTGTCACACAGACTTGGTCACAAGAATTTTTTGTTTTGTTTTGTTTTGTTTTGGTGTATCTAAAGAGGCTCCATCTGTCAAGGTTACCCTAAGCCCCAAGCAGCAGCCAATTCTGTTTCCAAGGCTTTGTCTGAGACCTTTTCATATCTCTGACCATCAGGGTCACTAGATCTCTTACTGGAGATAAGGTGTGATCAAATTACTGGCAAAATTTCGGGAATATGGGAAGAGAAAAGAACCTCTTGCCCTAGAGTGTGGGCGAAGCTCTTACCAGCTGAGATAAGTAAATTCCCACACAATTAGCAACATTTATTTAAGACCCCTCTCCTTTCCCAGTGCTGTTTTCTAGGTCTCTCAGGAAAGACCCCACTTCCCATGAAAAGCTATCCTAACCAAGCCGAGGTATCTGTAGCCCAGTCCTTATCTCATTGTAAGCCCATTAAAGGCTCCTCTGAAGCCACTTCATCACCGGATCTAGAGGGGGGACTCAGAGTCAGTAACTCCAAAGCAATTAACATTTGCCTAAAGCTTCTTCCTGCCTGGTTGTAAACCTCTAATTTTCCAGGAAGCTCACCAGAAACACCCTTTACAGTAAAACAATGCATTCTAAAACACACACACACACACACACACACATACACACCACCCCCTTCCCTCCCCCCCCCCAACAGCCCTAGTGGCTTCTGGCTTTATTTTATCAGATTGCAATCCTATCTCTCCAGAGCCACCTCCAGAACCACCTTGAAATCTCATTTATTGAAGAAAAACAGTTTCTTAGCAACCCTCTGAGAGTCACCAAATGTTATATATGGCTAATACTTAGACATGTCATTAGGACTCTTTGCTGAGAAGCCCACACCCATCCACACAGGTGATTCTTATTTTTCTTTTATTAAAACTGTCTGTTTCATACTGGCTTCTCCTGGAGTTCTTTTCTGTGTCAAAGCCAAGGATCCAGTTTGAACTAAAGATTAAGGGAATGCAGGCACTTTTGGGTAACAATGGGGCTGTGATTCCGTCTCTTCCTCTGCTGTCATAGGTACTATACTTTAGAACTGGGAGCTGGAGAGATGACTCTGTGGTTAAAAGCTCTGGCTGTTCTTTCTAGAAGACCTGGGTTTGATTCCCAGGGCCCACATGGCAGCTCATGATGGTCTGTAATTATGTCTGAAGGATGTCCTCTTCTGGCTTCTGTGGGCACCAAACACATGTGTGGTGCACAGACATATATGCACAAAAATGTTCACAGTACATAGGATAAATGTAATCAATAAAAACAAGAGTTGGTTTTGCCCTGTGCACCCAAGGTCCTGGCCTTCATGCTCAAAGGAAGCCCCCTGGGAACTTTCGGGCTGGGAAGGATGGATTCCCACTTGTGGTAAAGGGGCTAGCATCTTTCAGAGAAAGGTCTTCATCCTACTTCTCCTAATTAGGGACCTCTGGATTCCCTGGGAGGAGGAGAGGCCTGGGGTAGAAATGTTGGGAGCCTGGGACTGTATCTGGCACCTGGACGGTCCTGACCACTTCTAGGTTGTGGGAGAAAACATTGATTGACAGCTGAGCATTTGTGAGTGTTTGCTCTATGCAGGACCCTGATTTATTGACAAATGAGCACTTATTAACTGTTTACTGTATACAGAACATTGAGTTAGACAAGATCAGGAGGGAAAGTAGGTAAGAGAATGTCTGGCCCCTGGAGAGCTTACACTCTGCCTGAGAGGCAAGACATACGTACAGAATCACAGCTTAGAGAGACAGACATCAAAGCAACTTTTGGAGGGATGAAGTCCTTGGGCACAAAGTGGGAAAGGGTGCTACTGGGACAGATTCAGCCACTTCCTCCTGTCAGCCCAGAGCCCTGCATCACCCAGCCGGGGGACCAGGAAGCCTGACCACCTGCCTTCCTGCTGCCCTGTGTCTGTCTAGTTTGGGTGTGCCTGACCTCCACCTTCTTGGCGGGGTGATCTTCAAGGGCAGGAACCATCCGTGATCCCTTGTGTCATTTCCTCCTGACCCAGTCGCCACCCTCTTCAAGGCTTTTTGTCCACTACATGATTGGGGTCTGGACCCAGCCGGACCAGCCCTGTTGAGTGTTCTGGTTTCTGCCAGGGGCTGGCAGGAAGCCTGCAGCCTGCCTCCATGGAAAGATATGGGGTTTTGAGAAAGATGTCCTGTGTTCAAGTCTTGGCTCTGCTGTGTACTAGCTGTGTGTCTTTGGGCCAGACTTTTAGGGCCTCAGTTTCGGAATCAAATGGGAAAAGAAGCATTGATCTGCCTGTCTGGAAGGGTTGGGGTGCTAAGGGAGTGATCTGGAAATAGCAAGGGTTTACATGGCGGGGGCAATTATCCCGGCAGAAGGTTTTCATTGGATCAAAGTTAGCACAGATAAAAGTTGCTGGGCCACAGAGAAGCTTAATCGCCCTTACTCCCCATCCTCTCATTATTTGCTATGACCTCTGGCCCCAGTCTCGGGGAGGACATGACTCAGAAAGTGGTTCAGATGCATTCTTGACCTTCAAGAGAGGTGTGTTGGGGAAGAAGTGCCTTCAAACTTTCAGGGCAACGACCGAGAGGCAGCCCCAGAGATCACTGATCCCGCTCTTCTGGCAGCCATGAGGTCACCAGCTGCTGGAGTTCCAGAAGGTCCTTTGCAGAGCATGTACATCCATTACACCTCTTCTTGCCTCCCATGAGAAATTTGGTCAAGGAGACAGAAAGGTCAGTTACAGAGATTTCCCCTATACACACATGGTCACACAAATGGGGTGTTGGAACATTAAGGCTCATGATGGGGGCAGATGGAGTGTGGGGGTGACAGAGACCATGGAGAAGGGGCTCAGGATGGTGACTCTTGGCCAGCCAGAGAGAGGAAGTGGGGTAAGGGAGGCAGGAGAAGGTTGCTAGGGCACAGGCAATAAGGAAAGGCTCAGAGACTAGGATGGGGCCAAGAGAAAACCCATCTCCTGGCTGGACCCTGGGACCCCAGAGCTCTCCTTTGCTTTAGCCACCGATTACAAAAAGCAGAGGAGGTTAGAGGTCTAGCCTCTTCTGCCTTCACCTACCCAAGAAGGCAGCAATAACGAAATGATCCTAACACTGTATGATAAGGGTGTTATGAATCACAGTGAACACAGCATCTCTACACGAACTGCCTCACTTAATCCCAGCTTAATCTCATCGGAGAAACGTTGCCCTGACCTGGGCATTTAGAAGCCTGGGTTCTAGATTCCGACCTGCCTCTGCCTAGTCAAGCCACTTCCTTCCGCTGCAGGCTGCAGGGTCCACACACAGTAACTGTCAGGCAGTGGGAACTGGGAGAAGGTGGCACACAGGGCAGGGAGGAAGGAAGAGGGAACAGAGATTCCTGGCGTAGAAGGACAATAAGTGATGGAGGGGTGTTGCCCGATGCTTGTGGTTGCATGCCTGAACACCTTGCCCTGCCAGCCATAGGCATGTGCTGTGTGCCGGGCTCCAGGACTTACTTGCGAAACTGAGTGTCTCCTTTCAAGCAGTGTCTAGTTGCAAATCTCCCCCTCTCCCTGGACAAAAGCTGGGGCCCCACAGAGGGCTTTTGTTTTCTTTGCCCAAGTGGAAGGCTAATCTTTAGGTGTGTGTGGGCTCCCTGGGGATGGGAGTCATGCACACCCGTATGCTTGGTTCCCCTCTCCCCCTTAAAGAGCCCTCCCTCCGGGAAGAAAGTCCTTGCAGAACTCGTCCTCCCTTCCCTAGAGATCATGTCTAGGGGACTTGTTCTCTAGTTGACACGTTCCTTCCTGCAATGAGCCCTGGAAAGTCTTTGGGCTGAGGACTGGTGGAATCTTGTGGAATCTTCCCAGAGAATCGAAGAAGAGGTTGGAAACCAGCCCCTCCCCCCTTTTCTGAGGCTGGCTGCAAGGGAGGACTCATCTATAGCGGAGGGAGTGGATTTATTGCAGGTACAGGAGAAGGCCAAAGCGAGAATGAAAGTCCCTGGCCCTGTATCACCACGGGCACTCGGGATCACGCTCAAGAACATGCAGTTTTTGCACACGAGGAAAGAAACACGCGAAGATGGACGAGCACTGTTACACCCAAATAAAATTAGATGCACTAACCACAGACCCCCAAGGTGGTCTCTATGCACTTCTCCCCAGGCACCAGAGCGGGCTCTCCAGAGCTCTCCGTCTCCCGCCTGCCTGCCTTCCCTCCCCACTGCCTCGGTCCCCAAGTGCCTGGTTCCCTGCAAGGGGCGAGCTCTAGCTGCGGCCAATGTTTCGGGCTGAGGTACTGCCAGGCTCCCGGGCGAGCTCCTTCTTGAGGCTCACCGCGCTCGCAGGCGCTGGAGCAGCCACTGTGCACAGGGAACCGACGGCGGGCCAGGGGGACGGAAGGGGCGAGCCGTCGGCCGGCAGCGCTGCGGTGCGCTGCGGGGACGCTCAGGCCTTGCTGCCGCGTGGCAGGCTCTGCGGAGAGTGGAGCTCCACCGACTGCCGCCGCCGCACTTCGCGTTCCTCCCAGTCAGTGTCGGGCTCCAGGCCCTTGAGCACTGCCAAGCGCTCCTGCAGGCTTTTTGCTGAGGGGAACAGTAGGTAGTTGTAGAGGAGCGAGCCGATGATGGCGCCCACCAGGGGTCCGATCCAGAAGACCTAGGGGTGTAGGGGAGAAGAAGGCTGTGGTACCTGCTCCTTGCCCAGCCGGCAGCACCGCCTGGACACGCTGCTATCCTGGCTAGTGTAAGAACTGGCCCTCCTGTGCCTCTGGTATAGTTAAGACTTATGCAATAAAGGTCGTGAGCAGCCAAGGGCGACTTGTTAGTGTTTGGGGCGAGTGGGCAAGTTCTGAGGCCGGCTGCCTGGCAGTGAGTCCTGATTCCACCACTTGTGTGAACTTAGGCAGTCACTACCTCTGAGCCTGTATCATTCTCTAGAATGCTCAGTTCTAGAGATGAGGCAATTAAACGGGCTAAGGTTTGCAAAGCTCTACGAAAAACGCCCAGCGCACACCAAACGCTGCTGTTAAGTATGAATATCATTTACTTGGTTCTGAATGCCAGGCACTGTGTTTGGAAATAAGCTTGCTTAATTTCTCCCAAGAAAGCCAATAAAATACTGACTGTTATTTTCATTTATAGCAAGGGGCAGGGGAAGACGGAATCTTTGGCAAGGCTCTGCAGAGTGGAACAGAGGTTTCCTAGGACCTCAGGACAAATAGGGACTGAAAGTCCCCAACCCCCATGTGTGATATGGCCCCTAGTGTTTCTCTGGTATGGTTTCTAAGAATGGGGAAGGCAGGGATTTGGCCATTACCCAGTGATCATCAAACTTGCCAGTAACAACTGCTGGAGCCAGGGAGCGGGCTGGATTCATGGAGCAGCCGGTGAAATAGATCTGCAGTGGGAGGGGGTGGACGAGAGAAGGGGGTGAGGACAGGGCAGGGCGTCCTCAGCTTCCTTTGCAGAGCTCAGAGCTTAACGTGAACCCGTGAAAGTTGGGACTAGTGATTCACACCTTTCATCGTAGCACTTGGGAGGCAAGATCTCTGTGAGTTCAAGGACACCCTGGTCTACGCAGTGAGTTTCAGGACAGCTGAGACTACATAGTAAGACCCAGATTTTTAAATAAAAGGAGATGGGAACTGTGGGTGGTTAATTCCTGGGCTTGTATTCACTTGAAACTGGAAGGATATCTGTCTTTTAGGGGCACAGCTTCAGTTATGTGTCCTCCTTGGGTGTTCTGTGAGACAGTCTCTCTAAGGAGTTATGTGTATTGATCTCTACAGTGATATGTGGCTGTTTCTTTAGGGGACATTATGTTTTAGTTCTTGTAGGGCGGCTGGTACCTGTGGCTATGACTTACCCCAAGGAGGTGACCCAGGGTAACAGAGAAACCAATGGAGAGGGCAGGGCTACCCAGGTTATCAGCGCGGCGCTCGTCGGTGGAGGCAAAGATGCACAGTACCAGCTGCATGGTCAGGAAGAGCTCCACAGTCACCGCCTGGCCAGCTGTGGCGTTGTTATGGAGCTGGAGAGAGAGACAGAGGGATGAGTCCAGGGAGGCTGGTCACACTGACCCCTCTTTCTGCTCACCTGCTTCTGGCTCCATAGAGACCTCAAGGAGCCAGAATACGGCCCCGTCCACCTTAATTGTAACCACTGCTCCTTCTGAATCCTGGTCCTAAGGCAGAGGCTGGTCCAGGGACAGCCCGAGAGGATCCCAGAACCTGATAGATGAGGCGGCTGAGGTTTGTGAGAGGAAAGAGATACTATGTTTCAGATTTTGGGAAGAGGTTCCTATCACAGCAGGAAGCTTTGGACCCAGTACTAGAAAGGCTAGTGTGATCTCTAGGTCATATTGATGCAACAGGATGCTGGGGGGGGGGGGAGTTGTCAGTTCCTGTGGTCCCATGGTCAAGGAACTTATAGTCTGTTTCCCTCACCTCTCTCTGCCTCCCCTACGCCCCTTGCATTCAGGCCTTGCTTCTGTCCCCACAGCTGCTCCCTGCGGAGGCTAAGGTTGCTGAAGGCGGAGCTTCCATATGGACATAGTGTACTCGCTGTCCCTGCAGCCCCTACCCTGGGAAAGAAGAGAACTTGGGGCTGAGCTCAGAGGCCATTTCCTAACCTGGCCGCACCCAGTGCTGCATTTCTCTTTCCACACCCTACCCTCTGGGGCCAAGCACTGCACCCAGCAGGTCGGTGACAACTTTGAACTCCCACACTCCTCTAGGTCCTGAGCTCCTAGGACGTGCTTCAAGGTCTTTTCTGGGGGTCTAGCCTCAGCCTCTATTATGTTACAGCCTCTTAGAGACAGGAACAAGGACTTGGGATTTCCATGTCAGCAGTTTCTGACTCTCCAGGAGACTATCTGCTTTGGTCTCAGGGTCTCATTCTGTACAAATGTGGATAATAAAGCCAATCTTAGAAGATTGAGATGACAAGGACAAGCCTCTAGCCCCAGGCTTGCTGGCAATGCTGTGTAGAGACTGGTGGTGTAGGTATGAGTCTGGTGTCACACAAGCCTGGGCAACCACTGGATGACACTGTTTATTTGCTTCCATGATTTGGGTCCACTGAATGCTGGGTTAAAACCAGAGGGAGGGGGAGACCTCAGAACTGAACTTACAGTGTTCTACCAAGCATAAGCTAGTATGTGGCCAAGCACAGGGATGATCTCTATCAGTGCAGCTTTCTGGGGTCCAAACTGACTCTTGGTGGCATCCTCAGAGAACACTGACTGCTTGGGTGGTCACTGGTCTCTCACTAGCCTCAGGGCAAATGGGCCCTATGATACCTTATTCCAGACTGGCAGGGTTCCCTCTGTCACTTAAGGTGGGTCAATGCAGAGCCGTTGGTGCTGACGGTTGGGTAGGATGGGATATATGGTGGGGACAAGGGCTGGCTGTTCTCCAGGGCTCTAGTGTTCCCAGGGCCTTACTGCTAGAGAAAGCCTACGACATGTTTTCAGGGGGTTCTTTGACTAGCTGCGTGTCTCTCTCCCTGTTGTAAAACAAGCTCATTTAATCTCTAATAGACATAGACACATTCCACCCCTCAGCTCGCCCCCGCCCCTTTTTGGCTCTAGGTGTCCAGTCTCACCGTGTTTTCTGTTTTTGAAAAGGGTGCTCCCTCACAGGACGACCTCTGTCCCTCTCGTGAGGAAAGCCGTGTGTGTGTGTGTGTGTGTGTGTGTGTGTGTGTGTGCAGGGCCAAGGGATTGAGTTAGTGGAGACATGGAGGAGGAGGAGCCCTGAGAGGCCTTGCTTTCCTGGTTTGGGGTACAGAGTGCACATCATGCTGAAGGGGTTCCCAGATTCCTAGGTCTGCACAGATTGGTGAATAGAGGGACCATGGCTTCACCTTCAACTCTCAAAGTGCCCCAGGTGCTGTTCACCATTAAAACATGAAGGCAGACTCCAGGAGTCTCATCCTGCTGGCTTCTGCTAGGTTCTGGTACTTCTGATATTAACAAATAAGCACAGCTGATCTCCCACCCCCCTTCCCTATTTCTTGGTTTTCGAGACAAAGCCCACATTTTTTTTTGATAGTTGGTTGAGGGAGAGATTATGCGTTTTGTGGTTGAATCAGGGTTTGGGGGTTTAGCAGCACCTCCTGCTTGGAGCTTGCCACCACCTACAGAGCTGTCAGTGTTTGCCCTGTGAGGGGCACTGTCCAGTCCTCACATGCTCAGTGCTGCTGGGATGTCTCATCCCTTTCTCTCTAGATCCTTGCTGCTGTACTCTGGAGTCCCTGACGCCCCAAAGGCCTGTCTATGCTTCTGTGTCCTGCTAGAGTCTAGCCTAGTCCTCCTATGGAGTCTAACAGAAATCAAGGCTGCTTTTCCTTGGTGGTGTTGGTTGGAAGGCCCTTCAGGTGGCCACCAGGATTCTGCTCCTTGGGACTCTGTTGCTCTCCTTTCAGTTCTCCTTGGGTAGCTGTGTTCCTGGCCTTTGGCTCTCTGTTCCCACCCATCTTACCCCTCGCAAGGGTTTCCAGTGTCTGCCCCCTCCTAGAAGGGACAAAACTCAGGCTACTCACAGCATTGACAGCCAGGTCCCCGCGGATTTCTACCGGAGTAATCTCATGGAGGATCGCGGCCCCAGCCACAGCCCCTAGCAACTGGGCAGCCACATAGAAGGCAGCTCGAAGGAAGGAAACATGGCAACCCACCAGGCATGCCACAGTCACAGCAGGGTTGATGTGGGCCCCGCTGACATGGCCCAGAGCCTGAACCAGGGTGCCGATGCCCAGACCAAAGGCCACGGCGATCTGGAGCACAGAGGGTGGGGAGCTGGCCCACTGGAGGGCTGAGCCAAGGCCAAAGAAGACAAAAAGGAGCGTGGCTAAGAACTCAGCCAGCACCGCTCTGGAGAAGGCTATGGATCGGAGTTCCCACATGCTGCTCAGAAGGCTGAGCGCTGGCCAGTGGTCTGGGCCCCGGGGGTAGGGGGTGGCTCTTCCTCCCACCCTCTCTTTCTTTCTCTTCTCTCTTCCTCTGGACCTCAGGGGAGGCTAGACCGTGGGCACTTATAGGGCCTTCCTATCACAGACCTGGGCACGTGGGTTGGAGGAGGCGTTCCTGCCAACACCGTGCTCTCCCGTGGTGGCTTTGCCCCCACCCCTGTTCCTGCCCACCCGATGGCCTATCACCTCATCTGAGCTTTCATAGCTGACTAATGTTCTCCTCGTTAATGAACTCCAGATAAGGATTTACGTCCTTGGTTTTCCTCATTTTCTCATCTGTTACTCCAGGGAGCTGCCCCAGGCCTTCCCCAGCCCCCACAGTGACCACCAGCACCAGTTCCTGCAGAGGAGACTGTCCAGTGACCTTCTCTTTGACTAAAAGGCTGGCCAAGGAAGGGGCAATGCCTCACCCCAAACAGTGAGGAAATGTGGGAGCTACCTTTCGCTGACTGGATGGTCTTCTTATGGAAGAGGATGGAAAAACAACTGGTTGGCCTGGGACACATTCCCAAGGCAAAAGGTCTTGGGATTGCTTTCTGGCGGTTAATCATCCATATTGTTATGCTTCACCTTCACCCAGGAACCCCAGCTGGAGAGTAACTCCCATTGCCTGGAGCCAAAGGTGGCTTCAGTGGCCCTGGGACCCTAGCCCTGTATGATAAAGTCACCCAGGGTTAACAAGGAACACAAGGGCTTCTGTTCTGCAGCACACACTCCTGTCTTTGAAATGTGACATTTCTACTCTGTCTGTGTAAACGAGATAACAAAACTATCTCATAGGATAGAGATTTGCATTAATATGGCTCCTGGTTCTCAGGAAGGACTCAGGTTTTGTTAGCCACTGCTCAGTGCAATTTGCATTTTGAGGCAAACAGGTCCCCACCCCCACCCCCCAAACTCAGAGTCTCTGAGGCTACAACAGGCTCTAGATACCATCTTTGAGCTCAGAGCCACCCTTACCACAGGAGGAAGATGTTTTTGGGGTGAGGGGCAGCTAGCTCTCCAGACTAAAGGAGGCTATGGTGCAAGCTGGTGACTCTCTAGTCTTGGTGCCACTCAGCTTGGTCAGTGTTCTGCAAGGCCACCTGCTGTCACAGCTCCAGTGACTGTTGAGGTTCAGAAGATGGACCTACCCTATGCCTCTTCCTTCTTTGGGGATCTAAAGGCAGGAGGACTTACAGTGTATCCAGGTGACAGGCTTCTAGTCCTCCTGGCCAGCCATAGTCCAAGGAACAGGAATGTGGGAGAAACCGATGAGCGTGTGGTAGAGACATGCTTAGAGGTGACTGACGCCAAGGGAGGGTCTGCTACTTACCCAAGGTGCTCCAGAAGATTGGTGGCTCGGCGCAGACTAGAACCTAGTGAGGAGTGCTTTCCTGACACCCTGCACTGCCCAGGCATGCTCTGAGCCCCAGTCTCCTTGCCTGGACAGTGATGGCAGTGATGTTTCTCCCTTACATTTGTTTTCAGAAGGTAGTAAGATGTACAACAAACACCCACATACACAACACAGGTGCGCGCACAGAACTTCCTCACACATGACTTGCAACTCCTGCCATTAGGGAGAAAGATAAATGAGGAAGAAGAAACAACACATGATCCCAACAGAAGCGAGCTCAGAGGAGCCTCTGAGGACTCGGGCTCGGGTAGTGCTCCCTGCTCAGGGTCCTCCCCCACAGTCCAGACTCTCCAGAAAGACTGGAGAGGGTGGAAGAGATTTGTCTTAAGAAGGGTACTTGTGACTCCATTTTCTCCTTCAACTATAGCGTACCCGGACTTGGTACAGAAAAAAAGGATGGAGGACCCTACTCAGGGACTGCATCATGCTTGTTGCACCTTGATGATACCTACATCTTATATGTACTGTCTACCACCTCTATGTGTCCAGGGGGTGCCTGGAAAACCCCCAGGAGCTGAACTGTGACAGTGGTTCCAAATCCACCATTGACTATTGAGTTCCTGTGTGACCTTTGATGAGCCACACACTCTTTCTGGTCTATAGACTGCGTGTGAGCACGAGAACAGCATTCACTGGTTCTGATCCTAGACAGCACCATCTCTAACCAACCTGGCATCGTGGTAGACCCATAATAGGTGTCACTGCTTCTGTACAGCCCAGGAAACCTCACACCAGTTTGTGTGGTTTTGCCACACATCCATATTTCCATGGGGCAGGAGGTGTACCTTGCCTAGCATATGGTAAACCCTGGGTTCCATTCCCAGTGCTTGAAAAACAACAACAAAACCAAAAACAAACAAAAAAGCAAGGCTGGGATCAGGCAGACCATGATAGCAGTGTGTCTCATTTCACAGAACTTGGACATGATGCCCAGAGACTTACTTCCAGGAGTGGTGAGAATATTCTGGTCTGATCCCCAGCCAGAGTGGAGGGGGAGGTCACCCATAACCATACGGCCCATGCCCTGGCTGTGTACTCGGCCTTCCTTCATGCCAGGGAAGCAGCAGCAGCAGCATTCCTACCAGAGGCCCCAGAGGCCTGCTGTGGCCCTGGGTTCAGTACACTCCCTGAGGCCACCACTTGGTTTTGCTTTTGTTTATCCTTATCCTTCCAGCTTCCCAAATTGTGGGTCACAGAACTGAATGAGGGAATCAGACTTGGCCACAGTAAAAGGCTTCTAAATGTGCAACGACCAAAAACGTAATCAAAATCAAACGTCTGATGGACTGATTCCGAGTGTTTTGGGTGGGGTAAGTTGTGCTCCATTGTGAGACTCCGCTGCTCGGCCTTGGTTCTGGACACAGCCCACTTTGTTGGCACATGTGGTACACCTCCCTAGGCCAGCAAACCCGGCTTGGAGCTCCTTGGTGAGATCTGATGTTGTCGTGTTGTGAGTTGCAATGTTTTTACTGTCCATAGTCAGCTTTCTGTGCATATAGAAAAGTGTTGGTATAGTTATGAAAATAGACCTCTTAATATTTCCTCACCGTTATTTCTCAGCGTGCATTGTGTTTGAATACCTGTAGATTATATCATGTTAGAATGTTTGATTTTTAAAATAATTGCTATTTTGGAGACTGAGGAGGTGACTCAGAGTTTAAGTGCTTGCCATATGTGCACGAATCCTCAGCACCCTGATCACAGCTGGGAAGTGTGGCTCATATTTACAGTCCCAGCACTTGGAATGCTGAGGTAAAAGAGTCAGGAGTTCAAGACCAGCCTGGACTAATGAACAAGGCTATGTGAGACTCTGTTCCAAAAACTACACATGCACAAATAAATTAATTAAAAACAATAAAAGAGGTGGGAATGCAAGCAGATAAAACATCTCTGGAAATCAGTTTGGCGGACCCTCAGAAAAATGAACATAATACTACCTGAGGACCCAGCTATTCCACTCCTGGGCATATACCCAGAAGATGCTCCAACATGTAATAAAGACACATGCTCCACTATGTTCATAGCAGCCATATTTATAATAGCCAGAAACTGGAAACAACCCAGATGTCCCTCAACAGAGGAATGGATACAGAAAACGTGGTACATTTACACAATGGAATACTACTCAGCTATTAAATACAATGACTTCATGAAATTCTTAGGCAAATGGATGGAACCTGAAAATATCATCCTGAGCGAGGTAACGCAGTCACAAAAGAATGAACATGGTATGGACTCACTGATAAGTGGTTATTAGCCCCCAAATTCAAAATACCCAAGAGTCACTTCACAGCAACCATAGGGCAGAGTGTGAGGTCCCAGACGGAGGACTTGGAGAAGGGACTGAAGGAGCTGAGGGAGTTTGCAGCCCCATGGAGGGAGCAACAGTGGCAACTGGCCTGACCTCCTGATGCTCCCAGAGACTGGATCACCAACCAAAGAATACACATGGAGGGACCCATGGTGCTGGCCACATATGCAGCAGAGGAGGGTCTTGTTAGCCATCAGGGGGAGGAGAGGCCCTTGAGTCCAAGGGTGTTAGATCCCCCAATATAGGAGAATGCCAAGGAGGGAAGACGAGAGTGGGTGAGTGGGAGGGGGGAATACCCCCATAGAGGCAGGGGGAGGGGGGGGATAGGGAGGTTCCAAAGGGGAGATCTGGAAAGGGGGAGACATTTGAAATGTAAATAAAGTATGAAAAAAAAATAATAAAAGATGCTGTTGGAGATGTTGATTTCTGTTTAAAAAGTTGCTCAATGGATTTTGTCTTGTGATGAAGATAGAATCTCTAACACTTTACGAACTGACTCTAAAGCCACTTGTTCTGAACTACATATTTTTATGAACCAGTGTTTCATATTGACCATTATAAAATCTCAATATTATCTAAATCTAGAATCTAGGAAACATTGAAGATGTGCATCTTGCAGTATCAAATATTTAGCCAAAAACTTAAGTCTGTTCTTAAATAGACAGATCCTTTTCAGCGCGTGAATTTGCTTTTGTCTTTAATAGACGGTAAAATCACACATCTATCAAAGAAGTTTTTTAAAGTAAATTTCTTTATTATTATTTTTTTTAATTAGTGTTTGAGATGCGTACCTCTTTCACACACCTACATTCCTGGAACTGCAGAAAACTTTCTCGGGCAAAAGGGTTGTGAGTGGGAGGCACTCTGTCCAACCATCCGCTGAGCCAGAGGAGGTCTAGGGACCTAGCTATGTATCTGTGACCCATTGCTCAATAGACTTTGGGCAACGTGCTGTCTTGGATGAGTGGGAATGTCCCCCACAGTCCTGAAGTGTGCTTGGGAAGGATTTCTGATGGTTGGGTTTCAGGTAACACAATTAGAATTTCTTAAATTCAGAGAACTAAACATGCTTCCTCACCAGCCAGCATCGTTTTCATCGTTTTCAGCTACTGAAAGAATCTCTCTCCCCTCAGAAATTCAGTCTTCAAACCAGAATCACCGTGCATAGCAAACAGGTGGCAAGATTTCCTTCCACTCAAGCCCAATGGCCTGGAGGAGACACTCTCTTTTTCTTTTCTTTTCTTTTCTTTTCTTTTCTTTTCTTTTCTTTCTTTCTTTCTTTCTTTCTTTCTTTCTTTCGGGCGGGGGGGACAGGGTTTCTCTGTATAGCCCTGGCTGTCCTGGAACTCACTCTGTAGACCAGGCTGGCCTCAAACTCAGAAATCCACCTGCCTCTGCCTCCCAAGTGCTGGGGTTAAAGGTGTGTGCCACCACTGCCCGGCCTTTTCTTGCTTTATACCCTCCCTGCCTCCTGCTTCTTGCTTTTGACAGTATCCAAGGTTGGCTTCAGAGTCTGAATCTCCTGCCTAAGCCCCCATTTCCACCTCTTCATGGCAGCTTCTTCATCATTCTGTGCCACAGGAGCCACAACAAGTCATACCATTTTCTTTAAAAGGATTTAGACCACGTTCATTTAGTGTTGGGGAGTTGCACATCTACTATGAGTGTGTATGGACATTGGAGGACAATCTGTAGGACTCTTCTACAACCATGTGGGTCACGGGAATCAAATTTGTCTCCGGCTGAGCGGTAAGCACCTTTAGTCTCTGAGCCCTCCTGCTGGCCTGAAGTATCAAGACGGACAGCTGCTGTTGTTTTCAGAACTCCTTCCAGCCCTCAGATACTGTTTCCAACACTGTTGCAGGTGTTAACTGATGCACGTGTGAGCAGTGATGACTTTGTCTTTTCCTCAGTGATAAACCGCACAATGCTCACCTCCTGGTGGGCTCTTCCGGCTGTAGCCAGGACCATTTGGGTATTGTTTGGCAAGAAGACAGGGAACTGTGCTCATTCTTGGGTCAGTAAGACTATTTCTGAGTGCTTCGGAACTCTGCCTACTGCCGAATTGTGTAAGGTTATGTGTTTATTCGTTCACAATTCCTTTGTCCTGATTTCTCCCCTCCCTCACCTGCCCAACTCTTCCCTCCCAAGCTCACTTACTGGTTTAGTGAGTTTTGTGACCCCATTACATTTCAGGTTCATGAGCATAGGCATCAGATCATTCCCTTGAACACGGGCAGCTAAGCAATGACTACACGCCTGAGGAACATGACTTCCTCTCTCCCAGAAACCATTAACTACTCATGGCTCCTCAGGGTAGGGACTCATGAGCTCCACCCTCATTCTCAAAGGAATGTTAGTGGGCCCCATCTTGTACAGGTCATACGCAGGTGATCTCCCCTGCTGTGAGTTCACAGGTGCAGCAGCCCAGGAGATGGTGTTTCACAGAATCCCTTCCCATCCTTTGGGGGTTGCCTGAGCCTTAGAGGAAATGACAGCGATCAGATGGTCCACTTAGGGCCAAGCATACCACATTTTGATGAGTAGAGAATCTCTGCATTATTCACTGCCCACTGCATAAAGAAATGCCTTTGATCAAGGATCTATGGCTATAAACAGAAGTATTTAGAATGCATTTTAACACACCATGTCCATTTAGCAAAACATTGGCCATAGTAGGTTTGTCTCTCCATCCCCCATCGGAGCCTATGACCTCAGCAGCCATGAGCTTCTGTACAAGTTTACAGTACCAGGTATGGATTTCCTCCTGTGGACCGAGCTCAGATTTAATCAGAAAGCGGTCTCTCGCATAACATTTTGAAGACTTATCATTTGAGAAAGAGTCTCACTATGGAGCTCAGGCTGACCTCAAACTTATGATCCTCCTGCCTCAGCCTCAGAGTGCTGGGATTCCAAGCATGTGTTGCTCACTCAATGTGAAGGCATCTCAAGTGATAATTCACCCACGTAGCAGAGAGAAGACTCCTGGAAACTTACTGGGCCAAGTTTATGCTTGCACAGGCAATGAATGACAGCTACTCAGTTGTCATCTCATGGCACAATTGCAAGGAACATTACAATGAGAAAATAAAGCATACCATAGAATTGATGGGATGTAGCAGTTACCATAGTAAATGTATTTCATCCTTACTCTGTCGGCCATTGTTCTGGGGACTCTTAAAAGTATTAGCTAGCTGAGGTAGTTTGAATGAAAATGGCTCCCCACAGGCTCATAGGGAGGGGTACAGTTAGGAGGCGTGGCCTTGTTGAAGTGGGTGTAACCTTGTTGAAGGAAGTATGTCACTGGGGAGGGGCTGTGAGGTTTCAAGTGCTCAAGCCAGGGCCAGTGTCACTCTCAGCTACCTTTTATTTATTTTTTATTTATTTATTTGGTTTTTCGAGACAGGGTTTCTCTGTGTAGCCCTGGCTATCCTGGAACTCACTCTGTAGACCAGGCTGGCCTTGAACTCAGAAATCCGCCTGCCTCTGCCTCCCGAGTGCTGGGATTAAAGGCATGCGCCACCACTGCCCGGCTCAGCTACCTTTTAAAGCATCATGTCTGCCTGAATGCCACCATGATTCCTGACATGATGATAATGGACTGAACCTGTAAGGAAGCCCAATTAAATGCTTCCCTTTATAAGAGTTGCTGTGGTCTTGGTGTCTCTTCACAACAAAGGAAACCCTAACTAAGATACTATCTCTCATCCTCACAGACATCCTATGAGTCAAAAGTTATCTCCATTTTTAAAGACAGGAAAATGAGGCAGAGAGAGGCTGGGTAACTTTCCTGAGGTCACACAGCTAGTAAGTGAGAAGGTGAAATAGGAACCCCAGTGGGCAGGTTTCTGGGAGCCCTGGTAGTTCAATCTCATGTATATGGGTGTTTTGTCTGCATGTACATATGTGTACCACATATGTGCTTGAGCAGATCAGAAGTCACTGGGTCTCCTGAGCTGGAGTTTATCAATGGCTGTGAGCCACTATGTGGATGCTGAGAGTCTAATTCAGGTCCTCTGAAAGAGCAGCCAGTGCTTCTGAGCATCTCTCCAAGCCCACATTTGAAGAAAAAAAAAAGTTAAAAAAAAAAAAAAAAGAAATAAAGAAAAAAAAAAAAGATTCGTTCCTGGGCACCTCTCCAACCCCTCTAAGGGGGAACGTTTAAAAATAAGATTTATTGCTGTACATGAATTACACCTTTAATCTCAGTGCTCAAGGCACAGAGGCAGGGAGATCTCTGTGAGTTGGAGGCCAGCCTTATCTACACAGAGTATTCCAGGATAGCTGGGGCTACACAGAAAGAATATATAGAAAAAAAAAATATATATATATATATATATATACACACACACATACATACACACACATACACACATATTTTGGCTGGAGAGAGGGCTCAGCAGATAAGAGCACAGCCTTCTCTTCCAGAGGACCTCAGCACCCATAAGGTAGCTCATACCATGTACGTCCAGTTCCAGGGGATCAGTGCCATCTTCTGGCCTCTGCAGGCAGTAAGTATGCATGTGGAACATAGGAAAAACCTCCACCCATAAGCATAAAATAAAATTTAAAAATTCGAAGGATTATTATTGTTTAGATTATAAGCTAGATGCTGGTATGTGCACATGGATGCAGATACTGTCTGAGGTCAGAAGCTCTGGATTCCCAGGAGCTGGGGTTATACCCCATATGTGAGCTGGGAGCTAAACTTGTGTCCTCTGTGTCTTCACCACGGGAGTCATCCTTAAGCCCTTCAAAGGACTTTTTTTTTTAAACCATGAAAGTGAACCTCATTTCATTCTTTAAAATAGTCAAGATGGCCTGGGTCTGGCAGCAAATGCTTTAATTCTAGTACTCAGTACATAGACATAGATCGGTATTTGTGAGTTTGAGGCCAGCCTTGTCTACAGAGTGAATTTCAGACAAGCCAGAGTTACATAGTGATGTCCTGATAAAAAATAAATAAATAAGTAAAAATTATAAACAAATAAAAAGAGATCTAGAAATCCCTGATAACAGATAATTATATAATTTTTAGTGTGTTCTTTGTAGTCGCTTGAAAGGGACCTGGCACTCTCCCACCTGCCTCTGCTGTGGTGGCTTTAACTTTTAATCCCAGCGCTTGGAAAGCAGAGGAAAGTGGAACTCTGTGAGTTGGAGGCCAGCCTGGTCTACATAGTGAGTTTCAGGCCAGCCAGGGCTACATAGTGTCTTAGTCTTTGTTCTACTGCTGTGAAAAGATACTGTTACCAACACAACTCAAAAAGGAAAACATTTAATTGGGAGCTTGATGACACTGTCACCATGGCAAGGAGGATGGTGGCATGTATTGCTTTGGAGCTACATCCTGATCTGCAGACTGCAGAGAGAGAGACTGGGTCTGGCATAAGCCTTTTAAACCTCAAAGCCCACCCTCAGTGACATACTTCCCATCCAAAAAGTCACACCTCCTCCAACAAGGGGACACCTCCTAATCCTATCAAAGAGTTCAGCTCCCTGGTGAGGAAGCATTCAAGCCTATGAGCCTACGGGGTGGGGGGTGGGGGGCTTCTTATTTAAACCACCGAGTGAGACTGTCTCAAAAAAAAAAAAAAAACCAAAACGGATATTCCAAGCAATATTTGAAATATATCAAACTTATTCTGAACAGCTTTTTACCTTCTTGATGGCTTGGGAACATCTGAGCTGTATCCTAAGTCCTCAGAATGACTCTGCATCTCAGCAGCTGCACGGACCTCAGGGCTGGTGAGAAGTGAGAGCAGCCATGAGTTCCCACCTGTGACTCTGACTCAGGACCAGTAGAGGTGTGATAGGACACAGGTGGTCCAGAGGTGACAAAGGATTCTGCAGTGTCTATGCTGTCCATTGTGGAGAGTGATGGGGGTACAGAACAGACAGGTGACAGAGGTAACCTTCCGTGGCTTTTTACTTTCTCCCTTTCCTCGTCATCTCTGAACCTTGATATGTATTTATGGATCATGTGACACCATCAAGGTCTCACAGTCAGGTCCTGCTGTCAAACCTGTGCTAAGAAGTACGTTTCATATTCCCACGAGCGTTATTTCACAAATAGATAAAACTCACATTTCAGAAAACCTTCCTAAGTGTAATGCTTTGAATTCTAGTTTACCAAAAAGGAAGCAATTCATATCAAGACAAAATTGATGTAATGACCCATTTCCAGTTGTTGCTCCATTTGAGAAATGCTCCTGGACAGTCCAGATGAGAAAGGGTGTTCTCCCTGGGGACAGGCTCAGCCCCACTTCCCATCTGTTGAATTCTGTCTTTCTCACTCTTAGTGGCTGACGCTGACCCAGTGGGTGTTGGCTTCTCCTCTGTGAACCTCAGGAATCTGGAGACTATTTCTGGTTTGCTTCCCATTGCATATCCAGCAGTCTGGCACAGTATAGCTTTTCAAGAACTGCTTGTTGAGGGACTGAATGAACAAGCATCCAAAATGTTTCCTCAAGCCTGGAAGCCATGGCAGACCCTAGCAAGAGCTCCTTGTCAGCTCTGAACTAATCCCTGGTGTCCTCACCTCTGACTTTGTGTGTTGGGGGGGGAGGGGAGGGGGAGGGAAGTTGACCAGACTGGAGGCCCAATGAGCTGAGGTGACTTGATAGTTCCTGCTGTCCCCACTGTTTCTACCCATCAAGGCCTAGGAATCATTTACCAGAGCCTAGGAAGTCTGGTCTACTCACCTCCTGGGAGACTGGGGAGCTTCGAATGCCGTCAAGATTCACCACAGCCATTACCAAATAGGAGTTGGTAACAAGCCACACCCAGTGACCTTGTATGCAAAGGTCACCAGAACCTGTTTACTCACCACCCATGACATCTGTCAGCCATCCCGGCTCCTGTGCCTGCCACCAGCATCTGTGGTTGGATGCACATAATCTCCGTTCCCTGTCATGCCTCTGCTCTCCCCCACCTCTGGCCCGTCCCCACAACCTCTGCCTCCCCAGTCTCTCCCCTACAGCCTCTGCCCAAGCCTGTCCATTCTCTTTTAGCAACAGTCACTGACTTCAGCTCTCTCTGTCCTCTCAGTTACAAGACACAGTAGGACAGCATATCTGGATCAGGGGACAGAGAGCTGAAGGAGCTAGCTGGTTGCCACCTCTGTCCCACCTGTCCCACCCCATCCCTTGTCTGGGTCCCTTAACACGGGTAGCCTGTGTGCTTTCCGGGATGAGCTTCAGGGCAGGAGCCGTGTCTAATCGGCCTTTGTTGTCCTCATGCTTTGCGCGTGATTGGCACGGAACCGATGCTGGAAAACTGTAGAATGAACACGTTTGCCCAAGGTCAGACAGCTAGGAAGTAGCTATAATTCAAACCTAGCTCTTCCTGGATCTCACCTCACCCCACCCTGACACCCTCCAGGAAGCCTTCCTCAATTTAGCCAGGCAGCTTCTGTCTCCACCCCTTAGAGACCTGGAACTCTGGCGCGAGGCACATTCTTATCCCAGGATGGGCTCTGACCCCACAGCCCTGACTGTGGAACAGCGAGGCTGAGGTAGATACCGTGGAGAGACCTCAGCCACCACAGTGAGTCTTCCTCTCAGGATCACTGACCGGACTCTTTCTTGTGCTAGCTTCCACAGGGCCATCTGGCCCCAGATCCTCTGTTTATTTTGTAGCAGTTTAAAATTGGCCTCCGATTCTGCAGTCCCTCTTATTTCAAGCAAGAACTTGTGCTGTCCCCTCAGTAATGTGTGGCCCCAAGGGGCCCCTTGTGCTTCCCTTACCTCTAGGCTTGCTTGGGGCTGAGCACTGACCTTGAGTGGAGGGACAGGTGTCTTTCCCAGTGGCACAAGGCATGGGGTCCTCAGCCACCTTCTCAGCTGACTGGCTGTGGGGCCTGAAGCCACTCAGGCTCTCTAAGGGCTTTCCTAAGGGTAGAAGGCTCTGTGGCTCTGGGAAGTCCCTCACCCTATCTAACCACTCACCTCTGGCCACAGTGTTGTCCCATTCACTCTGCTTCTAGTTGGTGGATGACTGTTTTCTCGTGATCTTAGAACACTGAGACCATTCTTTGTATTTACTTAGCTAAGCAACAAATGTTTCCTGAGCACCAGGCATGTGCCAAGTACTGGTTTAGGCTTTGGCCAACCATCAGGGAACAAGCCTGACAGATCGCTGGGGGTTGGGCTCTCAGTACAGAGTATTTAGTCTATGGGGCAGAGATGTACGCAGGCCCTCAGCCTGATCAGGCATGAAGATGGCAGGATGAGACTCAGCGGTAGACAGCATTCCCCCAGCACATGTGAGGCCCTCATATGATTAGCACCAGGAAACAAAAATAACAAAATCAGCAACAGCAAAGAGAGGAGAAAGGGGAAGAAAAAAGATGAAAGGAGAGCGTAAATACTGAAAATAATCGTGTTTATTCTCAAGCACCCTCTGCCTCCTGCCCAGTATACGGATTCAAGCAACTCCATTATGGTGAATGGTGGGCTTAGCCGGTGAGGGTGCTTGGCACAAAGCCTGAAAACCTGAGTTAAATCTAAGACACGGGCTGTCTTAGAGTTTCCATTGCTGCGAACAGACACCATGACCAAGGCAACTCTTACAAAGGACAACATTTAATTGGGGCTGGCTTACAGGTCAGAAGTTAAGTCCATTATCATCACAGTGGGAAGCATGGCAGCATCCAGGCAGGCATGGTGTGGGAGGAGCTGAGAGTTCTGCATCTTGTTCCGAAAGCAAATAGAAGACTGGCTTCCAGGCAGCTAGGAGGAGGGTCTCCAAGCCCACTTCCAAAGTGATGCACTTTCTCCAACAAGACCACGCCCATTGCAACAGGCCACAGCCCCTAATAGGGCCACTCCTTGGGCCAAGCGTCTTCTAGTTCTTTGGAAAGTCAGTGACGTCAAATGATGGTTTGCTGGGGCACACAGGTGAAAGGCTGTTTTCCTGAAGCAGACACAGGTGAAAGCATGTTTGGCTACAGCAAACACATGAAGGGACCTGTGATGAAGGAGTATAATGTGACCCACAGACAGTGGGCGGTGAGCAGTGAGTGTTGGTTTGATTTGCTCTGTCTTGCTATCCTTTGGTAAAGACATGCATGTATTGGTTTGCCTTACATAGAGTTCTTGAGCTCCACTTGTGATAATGTCATCATTGAGAGAAACTCACCCAAGAATTGCTCATGAAGTTCCCGTGGCAACTTACCATCTCTGCAGCCTCAACTTAGGCTGGTTGGCAAGCCTGGTGGTTTCTTCAGGATTGAACTATAGCTGCTTGGTGTCTGCCTTCTTAAAGGATTGGTCTGCAGCTGCTGAATCATATTTGATGTTTGCTACGGGAATGAACTGCTGACAAACAAGATCGAGCTCGCCCCCAAAGAACTATTGCTGACAGGTCCACTTCCCCCTCATCCTAGTAGCTTGTCTCTTCCACAGCCTCTGCTGGGTGGTGGGCGAGAGGAGAGGTTGAACCCTTATTAAAAGTAGGTTGCAAAAATTTTATGTCTACATGCATGCATACAGGATGATAATTCTCCCTTCAAGAGCCAAAGAGCATCTCACGAGCACTGATGTCAAACATGAGAAGCTCTCTTTAGAGTTGTTGGTCAGGGTTGTACTGATACATTACGGACAATTGCTCTTGCCCCTGCAGAGGGCGGAGGTAAATCCCTATTGCTGAAGACACCAAGCTCTTCACACACAGTCCAGAGTCCCCTAAGGGGAAACTGATCTGAAAGGCTCCTCCCTGAGGATCAACTTTCATGGTACCAGAAGGTACCATGCGAACTTCCAAAGGAGGGAAGCAACCAACAATCCTGCCCAGCTATGACATCTGTGAGCCACATCAATGGCCAGCATGGCATGATAGTCCCAAGGGTACAGTAGTGGCATGCATACATGGGCAGTAACCAACAGCTGTCTAATTGGATTTAATATCTGTTCAACAAAAAGGACATCATGCATAGTACTGAAAACCTAGTCGACTTCTCAGTGCTACTGAAGTCCTTGGAGGAGAACCTACAACATCCACTTTACTGAACTAATACAATCCCTAACTACACTCTAAATATTTGTCCTTATATACATATATGTGTACAATATATAATATATGTGTACATATATTTACATACTATATATGTATATGTAAATATATACATATGTGTACATATATACATGTATGTACACATACATATATACACATATATGTACACATACAAAACAATAATTAATAAAGGAGAACATGAATTTGAAAGAATAAAGAAAAGGGAAATTATGTTATTATTTTATAATCTCAAAAAATAGATGATGAAAAGAAATGTGTTGGGCAGAAGAAGCAGACATGGAAAGACACATGCTGCATGCTACCCTTTAGATGACTTGTCCAGAGCAGCCAAATCCACAGAGACATAAGATAGGTAAGTAGTTGTCAGAGGCTAGGGCAGGGGGTGACAGTGAGTGCTCAGTGGGAACAGAGTTCCCTCTTGGGGTGATGAGCTGGGTAGTAGAAATAGTTGCATCAGACAGTGGACTTAATGAACACTACTGGGCTGTCTACTTTAAGATTGAAATGGTGGATTCTGGGCAAGTCTGCTTTACAGTTGAACAAAGAGTGTGTGCTCTACTGGCCTGGTCACATGGTCACACTATGTCACAAGCAATAGGGAATGGCTGGCCTGCCCCGACAAGGCAAGCTCTGGGGTTGGGCAGGAGGGGGAAGTGAGGAATCACTTTCTGGACATTTCTATGTTGACCTGCTTCTGGGGACAGGCAAAGGAGACAGAGGCCAAAGGCAGAGTGTGGGATTCGAGGTGGAAGGGTATCAGGCAGGGGCTTCCGTGATTGTGGGAGGGTCAGGCAAAAGCTGCTGGCTGGAGAGAAAGGCAGAGCATGTAGACTCCCAGTCCTGTGAGAACACCAGAGCCAGGCTGGACCACAGGCAGGAACAGGGAGGGCTGCCTCGAAGGGGGTGAGGAAGAGCAGGAACCTGTGAGGGGCAAATTGAAGGTGGGTGGCAGAGGCTGATGTGCTTCCTATGTCTAGACTTCTGAGCATTTTGTGAATGAGGAAGAGAGTCAGCTACCAGCAAGCTAACAGAGGCAGCGCTGGAAGGGACCAGGAGAGGGTTGAGTTAGCAGTGTAGAACAGAGAAGGGCCAGGGGAACACGGATAGGGGGACATTGGAGAGGGTAGACAACAGTGAAAAAGACATTGCAGAGAGCCTGGCCAGAGGCCAGAGTGGGCCTTCAGTAGGGCTCAGTGGCCCAGGGGAAGCCAGAAAGACAGCCAGATCTCTGGGTCCAGAGCGCTCTGAGTGGTGTTGTTGACCACTGGATAGACAGGGAAGGGCTGTAAGGCCGGAGAGTTTCTGATGAGAAGGCATGGTGAGGTCTCAAAGTCTTGGGGTGTGAGACTGAGGGATAGACAGATGGGAGGTGGCTGAAAAACAGACAATGAGCTTTGAGGGTCTAAGGTCCGGTAATCCCTAGATGTGAGCTGGGGGCCTGACTGACATGAAGCATAGGCTAGACCCTCATCATCTGACAGCAGAGTGAGCCCAGCTGGAGCATGGAGAGAGGACTCTGGGACTGTGCTGAGGAAGGGGAAGGCTTGTCCCAGGACGCTGTGCCAGGAGTAGAGGTAGTGGCTTTGAGAAGCAGAGCCAGGAATGCTGACTGTCACATGCCTCCCCGTGGGTGGCAGTGGTTTCCAGAACAATTCCCTCAGCAGAGCCCAACACAAGAGGGATTCCAGCCTCGCAGGGGGGCAGCTGAAGCTGCGGATCTTAGGAGAAATCTTTTACCCATTCTTTTCGACCAGGCCTTGGCAGCCCTTGTTAAATGTGATGGTTGTAAATGGCCAAGGTACTGTCACCGGGCTGTAGCTTTGAGTGGTTGGAATAGTGAGTTTTCAGCAGATGGATCCACACTCTGACTAACCACAGGGACCTCTTTCCAGCCCATCTGTGTACTGGACTGTGGCCAGTGTGAGGGAAAAGCCCCACCTCCCCCAAGTTGGGCCTTTTCTACCACCCCCAGGCCTGCAGGATGGCCGTCAGCAGTCACTAATTCAGATGCATCTCACACAGGGACCACACTTAATCACACGTGTTCCTCATATATCCCTGCCTGCACTTTCCTCCAGGGATAGATGGCCGAATACAGTGGCCACTTCCTCCAGAAAGGCCTCCTCCTCCTCCCTCTGACCTGTTATTAGCCTTGCCCTCTCTTCTTCCAGGAAACCTTCCCTGAAGAGTCAAGAAGACCCTCTTGTATGTTCCTAGTGCTCACTCCAAGTCCAAGCCCTGGGCTCAGCTCTGCTCTGGTCTTTCTTCCTGCCATGGATCTTGGGTCTGTAACCCCTCACCTAATGTGAGTGTTCAGTACAAGCTGCTGGGTCATGGGCAGAAATAGGGGCAGGGCCAGGAAGCAGGAGGCTCTGGGAGTCATGCCAGGTCATGTTAGGCATCCCGTCCCTGCTTTTTTCTGGACTGGTGGGAACAGCCTGGAGCTGCAGGAGAGAATGGTCAGGTTCTAGAAATCATAGCCCTATAGAGAGTTCCCATAGTCCCCTGGAGGGACACAAGGCAGCCTCCACCCGGAGAACCTGCCCAACAGTGTGGACAGGGACGGCTGTAAAGAGTAGAGAGTTGGGGTGGAGCCTGCTGGAAGGGTTCACACCCCACACTTCTGCAATCAGTTCCAGGCCCCCCAAGCTCTGGGGTTTCTTGGGGATGCAAGGAAAGTTATAGATGATCTGTCTGGCCAGCAGTCCAGCTCTGCTGCTCCAAGGCTAGGGGGACAGTTCACTCACAATTTCACAGAGAGAATGTCAGGCTCTGAAGGTTGCTTTACCCTGAAAGCTGCAGTCAAGTAGCCCTGAACCTCAGCTCCTGATAGAAATTCTCTCAATGTTGGGCAGCTCTGGTTTGCTATCTGCCATAGATCTGAATCTGCTCCATAGTCTTCTACTTAACAAGAAACAGGAAAACAAATTAATCATTACTTACTTACACTGGAGCTAGAGCAGCGGTTCTCAGCCTTCCTAATGTGACCCCCAACCATAAAATTACTTTTCATTGCTACTTTATAACTGTAATTTTGCTACTGCTATGAGTCGTAATGTAAGTGTCTGTGTCTTCAACCCCTGTGAAAGCTGTAATCAAATAGCAATGAGCCTCATTGAGAACTATTGATCCAGTGGCCAGAGAGGCAGCTCAGTGGTGAAGGGTGCTTAGTGCTTCTTCAGAGGCTCTGGGTTTGTTTCCCAGCACCTACATCAGGTGCTCACGGCTGCCTGTTATCCTCTTTGGCTTCCTTGGGCACTTACACGAACATGGTGCATAAAACGCACGCAGCCTCACACATACGTATAAATAAAAATAATAAATAAATCCTTTAAAAAGAATGAGTACTAAAGATGGGGTGAGTGGGCAGTGCACACCTACTGTGTACCAGGCTGTGAGTGGGCAGTGCACACCTACTGTGCACCAGGCTGTGAGTGGGCAGTGCACACCTACTGTGCACCAGGTTGTGAGTGGGCAGTGCACACCTACTGTGCACCAGGCTGTGAGTGGGCAGTGCACACCTACTGTGGCACCATGCTGTGCTTAATAGAGACAGAAGAAAGTTCCAGGCCAGCAAGACCTTGTCTTAAAAGTAAAAAGCCGCTGGGCAGTGGTGGCGCACACCTTTAGTCCCAGCACTTAGGAGGTAGAGGCAGACGGACTTATGAGTTTGAGGCCAGCCTAGTCTACAGAGTGAGTTTCCAGGACAGCCAGGGCTACACAGAGAAACCCTGTCTCAAAAAACCAAAAACCAAAAACCGAAAAAAAAAAAATTAAAAAATCAGGGCCTGGGGCATAGGTCAGTCTATAAACTGCTTGCCTTGTGTACTGGCTGGTTTTGTGTCAACTTGACACAAGCTGGAGTTATCACAGAGAAAGGAACTTCAGTTGAGAAAATGCCTCGGTGAGATCCAGCTGTAAGGCATTTTCTCAATTAGTGATCAAGGGTGGGAGGGCCCCTTGTGGGTGGTGCCATCCCTGGGCTGGTAGTCCTGGGTTCTATAAGAAAGCAAGCTGAGCAAGCCAGGGGAAGCAAGCCAGTAAGCAGCACCCCTCCATGGCCTCTGCATCAGCTCCTGCTTCCTGACCTGCTTGAGTTCCAGTCCTGACTTCCTTTCCTGATGAACAGCAGTGTGGAAGTGTAAGCTGAATAAACCCTTTCCTCCCCAACTTGCTTCTTGGTCATGATGTTTGTGCAGGAATAGAAACCCTGACTAAGACACCTTGCAAACATGGAGAGTTGAGTTTAATCCCAAGAACCCTGGTAAAAAAAAAACAAAACCAGAAGCCAGGTGTGATGTTCTAGAGAAAGGAATCTCCAGGCAGCCAGTTTAGCTTACTGGTGTACATTCCAGGACTACTGTCCTGGATCAAAAGAGAGAGAAAGGGGGCCTGAGGAACCATATCTAAGGGTTCCTCTGACATATGCACTCACATATTCATGAACATACACACACTCACACATACTCACACACAAGCGTGCACACACACACACAAACACACACACTCTCTCTGTCACACACACACTCACACTCACAAGCACACAGACTTGCATACACACACTCACAAGCACACATAAGCACACATGCACAAACACACACACTCTCTCTGCCACACACACACACACACACACACACACACTACAGAAGGCAATTTTAAAAGAATTTATAAGTAATACACATAAAGTACAAACCCTGACGAAATGATCTATTCTGTCACAAGCCAGGAGAAGGTTCCCCTTGGGGGAGGCTGTGAATGGAAGGGGACCAAGAATCTAGGGTACCACTCATTTCTATGTCTGGACAGGAGTTCTGGTTACTCAGGTGTGTTCGGCTGGTTAAAAATTCATCAAGTTGCTCCCTAATGATATGTGTATTTTAATGTATGTTTGAATACTTTAATTACAAATTGACATTCCAAGCTGATCGATAAAGGTTTGGCTGGCGGAAGAAAGCACAGCTCTAAGCAAGGCATTAAATCCAGGACAGCAGGGAGGGGCCCTTCCTGCCTTCTTGGCCTGGCTTGTCAGCTGTAGGACCCATGAGGCAGGCAGAAAATCCTGTGTGTCCACGCTTTGCAGGATCAGTGGCCTGTGGCTTGCTTCGCTGGGCTTTCTGGGATTTGAGCAGCAGTGTATCTGTGGTGCAAAGGGCTCCTGAAGGGAATGTGCACCCATGCTGGCCAGGGAGCCTGCGTGATGGGATCCGGGCAAGGAGAGCATCCCGAGGCACTGACAGAGGTAGACAGGCTGACAGCTTTCAGATTGCAGGGTTCTCAGCAGTTGATGTACTGAGTGTGGGCGTGAGAGTCCAGTGTGTTCCTGTGAACTTCCCCTGCTCTAGGTGTTCCTTCTGCCAGGAACACCTTGCCCACCCCCCTGACTAGAGCCTCCAGTCCTCAATAAATCATAGGCAGGCTTCAAGATCCAGTTCAACATGACCCTACATCTCCCCAGCTCCCTGTCCCCACCCTTCTCTGGCTAACAGTTGCCAACACAGACTCAAGAGGCTTTGGACCATCCCCTCCAGGGCAGAGCTGAGACCTCTGCCCTATGGAGGAGATTAAGGGACAAACAAGTGCATGCATTCATGCAGCAAGGGTCAGAAGTGACTAGGACCTTCCCCTCTAAACAAAGGAAATCATTAGTAGACTAATAGAGAGTCCTGTTGGCAGTGCTAATTTGAAGGCTGATAATCTTTTGGCTTAAGCAAGATCAAAGGCTTTGATAAGAGCCTTTATTGTGTTGCAGTATTGATCGAGGGTGGGCCCCCGCAGTGGAATGCCTGAGTGTGCAATTCGTGCATAATTCCTTAAGTAAGTTGGGCACATTCTTCTCTTATTGATGGGCATTATAATGACTATAATAAACCAAGGAAACCTCAGGTGAAACAACGTATCATTACATCATTACACTTGTCAATAGAGGTGTAGCCTCCGCTTTAATGAACGTGTTTGCTAAACCCTTCTCTGCTAAGGAAGTCTGCCCAGGTTCTGGTGAGAATAGAAACTGCGTGACTCACAGCCATTCATTCATTCATTCATCCACTCATTCATTCATTTGGCATATCCTCAGCCCCACCACAGTCCTAGGCTCCACACCAGGGGCCAGGGAAATACTTCGAAATGAGTAATAATCCCTCCCTAGCCAATCTCATCTTTCTGTGACACCGGTGACCCCAGCATCTTTTTGTGCACACAAGCCCTTGTGAATGGAGTAGAAGATGACAGGTCACAGAGAGTCTAGGACACGCTTCCTAGAGGAGCTGACACTTGGGGGTTAAGTCGGATCTGGGGCATTATTGTTAACAGGCACCTGTATCCTTCCTATCCATCCAAGTAGTTCAAGCTTCAGAATGGCCAACAGGACAGCTTAGAGTGTATAGCTCAATAGTGGAGTGCTTGCTTGCCCGGGGTGTGTGTGGCCGTGGGTTTATCCTCAGTGCTACTAAAACAAACAAATAAACACATACAATAACGTTGCTGAATCACCAAAACAATATCGAAAACGAGCAAAGATATAGGAGTTACGCTTCCTGATTTTAAAACTAACTACAGGATTATGAATCAAGCTCTCACACAGTGGTAATGGGATGAAAACAGTCGAGGTTAATTTAGCCCGGTGGGATCAGTCCGACAAGTCAGGGTATTGGGTAAATCAGGCAACTTAGACATCTAAGACACAAGAAAGAGGAGGAAGAGTTAGATTTCACAAAGTAAAAATAAAAATGGCCTGAGGGTGTGGGACATTAGGAGAGTGCTTGCCTGGTGTGTGCAAAACCCTGGGTTCCATCCCCAGCACCACAAAAATTAAACACAAAGAAGAACACACTAGAGGACTGAGGATGTTTTGGTGTTCCCAAGCGTGTGCTGCTCTTCTGGAGGACCTCAATTCAGTTCCCAGTGTGAAAATAAGTCATGGCTACTGAGAAAGAAACGGACACTCCAATGAGAGAGTCTGCACAAGCAAAAGTTTAAGACAAATCAAGAGGGTGGGGCAGCAAATAGAAGAGGGAAGAACACTCAGTTTTTATTAACTTGGTGGTGTCTTTCCCTGCAATAGCCGGTGTCCCCTTCACTGGCTTATTGGATTGATTACTCTTAAAAGAATTGTCACACAAGAGGGGAAAGAAGTCATAGCTCCAGGCCATCAGATTCCTAGAGGTTAGCAGGAGCTTTGTGTAAACAAAGATTTAACCAGGGTGTGTGTGTGTGTGTGTGTATGTGTGTGTGTAAATGTGTGTAAGTGTATGTGGTGGTGGTTGAAACATTTGCATAAAAGTTTTAGAAAGTGAGGAAGATAAGAACATTTAAATTTCTTGTTGTAAACATAAGTTTGATAGCATTTGATAGAAAAGACTTATATTTGATATTTCATATGCCATTGGATGGCTCACAACTACCAGGAATTGCAGCTCCAGGGGATGCAGCTCCCTCTTCAGGTCTCCAGGGGTACTACATTTATGTGCACATACCCACAAAGATGTACACAGACACATACATCACTAAAAATCATTTAAATTTTTCCTTATTAAAAGAGAGGAAACTTTTGTGATAAGAGTGAGAGGTACATACCCAGGACTCTTGGAGGTGGAAGCAGAGGATCGAGAGTTCAAGGCCAGCCTCATCCTCATAGCAAGTTTGAAGCCAGTCTGTAATACATGAGATATTTTATCAAAAACAAAACAAAAACTTCAACAATGAGAGGCAGCATTCTCAAATCATATGTTTAATATATTAAAATATATAAGCATACTTACAACTCAACAGTCAAGTCAACTCAGTGTAAAAGGGGCAAAGGATTTGGATAGGCGTTTCTCTAAAATACATATACAAATGGTTAATGGAAGCACATGCAGTCACTAATAGTCATCAGGAAAATGCAAAGCAAAACCACAGGAGGATACTGCTTTACATCCACTTGAATGGCTACTAAACAAACAAACCCTGCCTGTAACAAGTGGTGGCAAGGTGTAGAAAAATGGTGACCAACCCTCGTTTATTGCTGGTGGGAGTGCAAAGTGGTTCAGAGAGTGCAGTGATCTCTCAACAACAACCAACAACAACAAACCAATCAACCAACCACCAACAAACCAACCAACCAACCACCAACAAACCAGTCAACCAGCAACAACAAACCAACCAACCAACCACCAACAAACCAACCAACCAACCACCAACAAACCAACCAACCAACAACAACAACAGCAAACCAAGCACACAACAACAACAACAACAAAACAGCATTACCATGTGGTCTGACACTTCACTCCTAGGTTTATGCCACAAGGAGCCGCAAATAGGGACGTGTGTGCGGGACATGTGCCAAGGTCCAGAACACATTCTTCATAATAGCCAGACTAGCCAGGGCCCATCACCAGGTGACCAGACAGAGGCGAGCCCACACAGTGGACTATTCAACCTTAAAAACGGAGGGAATTCTGGATCTGCTACAAGGCACATGAACCCTGTGACAGCAGGCCAAAGCCAATCACAAAAGGGCACAGATTCCACTTATATGGAAAATCCTGGGCAGGCAAATCCAGTAATAGCTGCTAGGAGACAGAGGACAGGAGGCCAGTGTGTGACTGCCAGCATGTACGGAGGGCTTTTTAAGGGTCTTGAAGAATGTTCTGGAAGGAGAGTGTAGTGATGGTTGCTCATCTGTAAAACTAAAACCAAAACCCACTAAATAATATAGTTTGTTGAGTTGGAGTCTCCGTTAGTCCAGGCTGGCCTCAAACTTGCTATGTAGCTGAGGCTAACCATGAACTCTAGACCTTCCTGTCTCCACCTCCAAAACCCATGTGCTGCCCCACACAGCCTTGAGCTGTACAGGGCAATGTTTATATTGTATGAATTTTATTTTGCTAAACAAAAATTTTTTTAAAAAGGATAATTCATGCCTAGCAGGTTTGGTTCAGAAATAATTGCTTAAAAACAAAAAGGAAAAAGCATTCCTTAGGCTCGTTCGTGGAGGATGCTTGGTGGGAGACAGGCTGAGGTAAGTATAGCCAGCGTTGGGTATAAACGGGCAGAGGGCCTAGGGGCTAGCTTGGGTCATATGTAAGACAGAAGGAGCAGGCAAGCATTCTGGGGTGATCCAGCTGGCATTGTCTGGAGGCGTTACCATGGAAACACAAGTAAGACACAGCCCTTGCCTTGGCCAAGCTAAGACTTGACTTATGAGGAATCTATCTGTCCACAAGCAAAGTAGAATGCCTGGGACAGTGAGCAATCCCTAACACTTACTAAGTGCTTTCTGTGTGCCCTGTGTCAAGTGCTTTCCATGGGCGAGCCTGTCAGATCCTGTGAACAGGCTCACCTGTGTTTCCTGGTTCCAAACAGAGGCGTTTCCACCATTGGACATTGGTCTCCAAAACCCTTGTCACAGCCATCTTCCTCAGCACAACCCTGAGCCGCTTGCATACCTCCTTGACACTGGAAGGTGACTAAGGGAGGGCTCGCCCTCCAGCTATGCACAGTGAGAAGCAGCACAGGACAGAAGTCCTGTTGTCATGGTTACAGAAATGGAGCGAGCTTTAAGAGGCTGAGAAACAGCCTGCAGTTTAACACCACAGAGTATGTCGAGGCTTCAGACAACCCACATGAATAAGGTTGCAGCTGCTGAGTCTGGGGTTACACAGCTGGGCTAGGAAATTCAGTGCTCCTTCCAGGAAGAGTCCCAGTGTGCAGGTTTGAAGTTTGTACCATCTGAGGAGAGCTCTCATAGACACAAATGACATTGTCAAATGTCAAAAATAAAATGGCAAGGTTTACAAAATTCCATGGCCATGCGAATGTGGTTAAGGTCTCCTCAAGGTCCTAGAAGGGTCCCGATAAACCAGGAGTACGGCATACAGAAAATTGGTGCCAGCCGCCTGCCTCTGAGCTCTCTTCTGTGATGGGAGAAGTGACCGTGGGGTGGTGGGGGTGGTGGCTCTGTGTTCCATGGCACCTACAGGAGCACTGCTCTGAAACCTAGACCAGACTGGCTTCCACTCAGACCAGTGCCCTGCTCTGTCCCAAGCAGGCTCACACTCAGGAGACCAATGGAGGAGCTGAGGCTCAGGAAGCAGCATGGCCTGGAACTTGGGTATCTATTCCTGTGACCAACATCAGCCAGCACCCCATCAGGGAGCTTTCCTAAATCTCCCAAAGCAGAAGGCTGCAGAGTCCCAGCACGGGGAAGGCCTGTGAGTCTTGTACCAGGGAGCCAGGGAGCGTTTCTGACAAAAATATTCATTTTACTGGGTGTGGGGACATGCTCCTGTAGTCCAGCTCCTCTGGAAGTTGAGACAGGAAGGCTCGCTTTAGCCCTGGAGCTCAGGGTGCAACCTGTGAGACTTTGTCTTAACAAGGAGGAGGAGGCAGCCAGTGACAAAGACATCAAAGGACTGAAGATAGTTCAATCAATCAAGTATTTGGTGCACAAGCAGAAAAACCTGGCTTTCATTCCTAGAAACCAACTTAAAACCAACAACAAAACCAGAACCAGGCAGATAGCAAGTGTTTATCATCCCAATGCTGGGGAGTCGGAGAAAGTCAGCCCCAGGGTTTGCTGGATGCTTAGGAGCTCAAGGAGTTCTAGGTCAGTGAGAAAACGGGTCTCAAAGTACAAGGGGGATGTGTCTAAGAAACAATACCCAAGGCTGGAACACACACACACAGAGACAGAGAGATAGAGACAGACACAGAGACAGAGACACAGAGAGACAGAGACAGAGAGACAGAGAGACAGAGACAGAGACAGACAAAGAGAGACAGAGATGGAGACAGAGACAGGAAGAGACAGAGAGACAGACAGAGACAGAGCTTCAAGTGTGGCTAGAATCTTAAAAAACTAGAAAGAAGACCAAGAGAGTAAAAAGCCAAGATGCCCTAAGGTTCAGGGTGGAAAGACCAGAAGAGCCAGAGGACCAGGGGTTTGCTGTGAGATTGAGTTTACTCATAATGTCAGAAGCTACACCTGAAAATTCTCACCAACACTGCTGCCTAAACAGAAGCTGAACAAGGACAACAACAACGGACAAAACAGACTGGGAGAGAGCATGGGACCTCAACCCTACACGGAGAATTGCAGGCGACCAAGGAATGCTGGGAGTAGAAGTCGCTTTCCTCAGAGAACACAGCAGTGGGGGGTTGTTCAGCACCAAATGGTCAGGCCCTGGAAACAAACAAGCAAGTAACATACACACTGCTCAGCTTATGTTCAGGTTAGTGTGTGCATGCACGTGCGTGTGTGTGTGTGTGTGTGTGTGTGTGTGCGTGCGTGCGTGTGTGTTGTGTGTGTGCGTATATTAATCATATATGATGTAATTTTAGGAAGGATGGAAGCATGCAAAAGAACATGTAGGTCATGAAAGGGGAAGAGACTGGGGGTGGGGGAAGGGAGTGGGGGAAGGGAGGTGGGCGGGGTGCAGAGGAGAAGCAGGAAACACACTTTATTTGAAAATGCCGTAAGGACACCTTATAGTTTGTATGCTGACTAAAAAAACCCCAAAAATCATGAAAAACAAAAGCGTGTGTCTGATTTATTTACCCTGAGTCTTCCTCCCAAAAGGGGGCAAGGGTCAGATTCCTTCCTAATGCAGTATCAGTTCCTGCATCGGTACAGGCTCTGGCTATGTGACAGGTCAGAATGGCTTTTGAGAAAGGTGCATGTTACAGTGGAGGAATTGTCATAGGATGATAGGTTTGTTTGGTTTTTTTTGAGGTTCTCAAACTCACAGTCCTTCTGCCTTTAGCCTTCCAACCACTGGGGTTACAGGTGTGTTTACACCACTCCTGGCTCAGGATAAATTCTTCTAGTTCTTTTATTTAAATGTCCCTCAGTCTGGACCTAGAAGGCTCTTTACCCTGTGCCCAAAGGCATTTGTCAAGTGTGGTCTGCTTATCTTGCAGTTACTGCGCCCTTCCACAGGGATCTGAGAGTCAAAACCATTTTCTGAATAATTCAAGATATGGTTTGCCCTTTTCACAGCAGCTGGGGAATGTACAGTAGAATTTTCCAGAAGCGGCTTGGCATGAGATGTCACTATAGCGTTGATGACTAATGGAGCATGTACTTGCCTGTGGTTTTATTTCCAATGCTAGGGATTGAACTCAGGGCCTGGCCAATGCTAAGCATGTACTCTCCACCAAGCCACACCCAACAGCCCCCTGTGTGCCTTAAGAAAGAGCAGTGTGAGGTGGAGATGTGGCTTTATTGTAAGAATACTTGCCTAGCATGCATGAAGCCCTGGGTTTGACCCCTATCGCTGTATAAACTGGATGTAAGGGCACACACCTGTAAACCTAGAACTCAGGAAGTGGAAGCAAAGGGACCTGGAATTTAAGGTCATCCTCAGCTACATGGGGAGTTTGACACAGCCTGGGCTACATTAGTCCCCAGATGATAAATAATACTCCTTGAAGACCTCAAAATTTTACAAGTCTAAAGTGGCCCAAACTACAAAGCAGTATGAGTACCGCTCATCCACACGTGTACGTGTCTACGTATACAATATCTACCGTCTAGATATTGCTTTAAGAATCTTTAGTGCCCTTTTAAGCGATAGCAGTTCATCACACTGAACATTTTTTAAAATAACAGCAATAATTCATCAAATACCACTTGATTATTTTGCTCTTACATGATACACAAAAGGCAGGGATTTGCTCTGTATCCTCATATTGCTTTGAGAATTATGTAATAGTAAGTAGAAAATCATAAAACCACAAGAACTGTAATGAGTCAAAAGAACTGTCAAATTTGGTGACGAACAAGACAAAATTATGTAAAAATCTTTATTATAATGGAATAATTGGTGACTTAACTATGACAAAGGCAAGAAGAACACATCTTATTGGATAACAAACTTGTCGTAGTCTGTGGAGTTTGCAGTGTTGATGACGTGAGTGAACAGTGCCAGCCCAACACAGGCCATAGCAGTTTACTGTAGTCTTTCTGAGGTCTGCTGGCTCCAGCTGCAGACCAACTCCAGCTCTAAGCACTCTCAGACTTTGTCCTGTTGCCAGAGCTGGGAAGGCAGCCCAGAGGCAGAACGCTTGCCTAGGGAGTACAAGGCTCTATGGTTTTCTGTTTTGTTTTGTTTTTGAGATTTATTTATGTTATGTATATGAGTACACTGTCACTGTCTTCAGACACACCAGAAGAGGAGGGCATTGAATCCCGTTACACATAGTTGTGACCCACCATGTAGTTGCTGGGAATTGAACTCAGGATCTCCAGAAGAGGAGTCAGTGCTCTTAACCGCTGAGCCATCTCTCCAGCCCAAGCTCTAAGTTTGATTTCCAGCACTGCAAAAAAAGAAAAAGAGAGAAAAGGAAGGAAGGAAGGAAGGAAGGACAGATGGACAGAAAGAAAGAAAGAAAGGAAGGAAGAAAGAAAGAAACAAAAGAGCGAGTAAGCCAGGCATGATGGTGCCGAATGAAATCCTGGAGGCTGTAAGCAGGAGGAACTTTTGAGGATAACCTGGGCTACATGGTGAGACCCTACCTCCAAAAAGAAAAAGAAAAAGAAAGAAAGGAAAAAGTAGAGCAAGGTGTGGTGGTGCATGCCTTTGCAAGCCTTTAATTCCAGCACTGGGGAGGCAGAGGCAGAAAGATCTCTGGGAATTTGAGGCCAGCCTGGTCTACAGAATGAGTTCCAGGACAACCAGGTGATAGATACATAGTGAGACTCAAGAAAGGAGGTGGGGGATATTTTGTTAGTGTGACTGCTGGCACTCAGTAGGTCCGGGTTCTGCAGGAGGCAACACTGGGCCTGCCTGGTACTGTCGACAGAGTCAGCTTTCTACTGAAGCAGGATGAGTTTGTAGAATGTTAAAACCTCGCGCTTTTAACCCAAGTTCTGCCACCAGGAGCTCTAAGATGTGAGCCTCGCCCTGGTTGAATCACATTACTCTCTTGCCTCTTCCGTGAAGAGTCTCCATATGAACATGTGGGAACCCCGTGGCGCTCGCAGTCTGCGAGGCAGACACTTCCCATGCACAGGGGTCAGAACCAGAGCCCACGCAGGACCATTGCCACTGTATCACAGAGATTCCTCCGAGGCTGCACGGTGGACCTGAAAAATCCTGGATGAGGAGGAAGGGCGTGAAGTCTCGCTGGAGTCCCGAGGGGCAGCTAACCCCATCTTTTCAGAAGGCCTCCATTTTGGCTGTCCCTGGCTGGGGAGAGCCCCAGGTCTGTGGTTCCCCTAGTTTGGCAGGTGGGGTCATAAAGCTTGGCTTGCCCAGTCAGTTACTCAATGTCGGTTGCCCAAAAGGCCAGCAAATGCAGGTCAAAAGGGCCTTGCCCAGATGTCAGCTCTCCTACAGGTTTCATAGAGAAGAGGCAAAGTAGAGAGTGGTGTAGGGTGCAGGGGTGCAGGGGTGAGAGTCTGTGGAAAGCAGTTCACTGTCAGGTGCCAGAAAGAGACACCAGGACGAAGCCAGGTCCCCTCTTCTGTGTCCAGCTCAACCTTAGCTTTGCCTTGTTCTTTCTTCTCCTAGCACTGAGGTCATCAGGACTGTAGGACCACTGAGCTACATAGTAAGGCCCTAGCTCAAAAACCAGAAGGTTGAAGGAGAGTCCGGGAGGGTGGATCTCTCAGCTTCTGCTGTCCCTGCCCAGCCAGGAGCACATGAACTCACAGTCAAAGGGTTAGAGGAGACAGCCTGGCTGAGGTCCGCCCCTATATAGGTTACCACTAACCCTTTTTTGGGTGCTGTTCAGGGGTCAAAAGGTGACACCATTCTTTAGTCCCCAGGCATCTCAGGGCCAGGAGAGCGAGTGTGCAGTCTCCACCCAGGGTGAAACTCCAAAATACTTGGAAACTCAATGGACCAAATAAGAAGGCCAATTCAGAAGGGTGGAGACAAAGGCAGAGTGATTGTTCAGGCCTGGCCCTGAGAGTCTGGGTGATGGTGGTACCAGGGTGTGGTCGGAGAGACTGAGGTCATGCCCTACTGCCTGCCAGACCTTGTTTCACACAAAACTGACCCTCACCTCACAGGTTACAATGTTCTAAACAATGTGCAGCTATTAAGCACCTATGGCATGCCCAATCAGAGCTGGCTACTGGGGGCTTGTAGGATATGTGGTTTTACGGGGCTTACACTGGAGTGGGGATCACTTGTGCCTGCTGATCAAGTACTAATTAACAGGCGGACACAAGTCTTCTCACTTCTAGAGGGCTTGCGTTTCCTTAACGATAAAGTGAAGGTCCATGGTCTACTGATAACTTGTGTTCTCCTACTTCCAAAAAACTTTTTTTTTTTTCAAAAAATTATTTCTAAGGGAAACACAATAACTTCTGTTAAAGAGTAGAAAGGGGAGAGGGGTGAGAAACAAAGAAACCAGTTGAAGGAGGAAAGGGAGAAAGAGGGCTGAGGACACTGGGGGTAGATGAGTCGGATACCAGTAGCATTCTGGGTATGTTGCTTCTAAAGTGGATCATCAGATGTGGCTCTGAGCTTCCTGGCAGCCAAGAAGAAAGGGAGTCAGAATGGTTTATATAGTTATCATTATGTGACACGAGAGAAAAATTTGTCCCTTTTTTTTTTTTTTTTTTTTGCACAGTGTCTCTGGTAGCTCAGGGTGACCTTGAATTTCTGATATTTTGGCCTTTTTTTTTTTTTTTTACCTTTTTTTTTACCTTGGGGTTACAGGCACATGCTACCTCTTTCACATAAACAACATAGATTACCGTGCTGGATCATGCCCTGTGTGGTCATTTTTATTTTCTAAAAAGATATTATTTATGCATATGGGTGTTTTCCTTTCTTGTTTGTATATGCACCAAGCTGTCTGTAGTACTCACAGAGGCCAGAAGAGGGCGTCAGATTCCCAGGAGCTGGAGTTATAGGCAATTGGGAGCTGCCAGGTGTGGGTGTTGGTAATCCAACTCCCAGCCTCTGCAAGAGCAGCAGGTGCTCTAGCCCCTAGTGGTAACTTTTTCCAGGGAGTGTACACACACACACACACACACACACACACACACACCCTTTGAAATCCCAAGCTAAATCAAACCTTCTGTCTTTTTAAGTTGATTTATCTCAGACATTCTGTCACAGAAAACTAACAGAGCCACTACGTTGACGTTGTTCGCCTGACCATGTTTATGGTTATTTCTCCTGCCAGCCACCAACAGCTGTCAAGGCTATAACATTAAACATCACTTGGCAAATGCATTTGTGCAGGGGTGTCTGGTGGAAGGCAGTGAAGTCATTTGAGCAGTGTTCTTGAAAGGCCTATTAAGACCTTGGCTCTTCATTTTCTTTTGTTCTAATTAAAGTTTTGAAAATATTTAGTTTTATTTGTACACAGGTGTGTGGGTGCCCGTGGAGGTCAGCGGCAGTGTCCAGTGCCCAGGAGACAGAGTTACAGGGAAGTCGGGAACCATTCTGTGGGTGTTGGGTCCTCTGCAAGGACAACAAGAGCTCTTAACCGTTGAGCATCCTCTTCTTGGCTTCCTGGCAGTGATGAAGTGAGCAGTCTTCCTCTGTCACACACTTCAGTCATGGTGTCCTGCCAGGGTCAGAGCAGAGGCACCAAGCAAGCTAAAAGCTCTGAAACCCCAAGCCAAAGCAAACCTTCCTCCTCCTCCTCCTCCTCCTCCTCCTCCTCCTCCTCCTCCTCCTCCTCCTTCTTTTTGTTTTTCGAGACAGGGTTTCTCTGTATAGCCCTGGCTGTCCTGGAACTCACTCTGTAGACCAGGCTGGCCTCGAACTCAGAAATCTGCCTGTCTCTGCCTCCCAAGTGCTGGGATTAAAGGCGTGCGCCACCACTGCCCGGCTACCTTCCTTCTTCTTAAGTTGATCTATCTCAGACATTTTGCCACAGCATCAGAAAGTTACTATAGCTGCTAAGTTGGTGTTCAAAATATAGAGCCACTTGGTGCCATGAACTGATACTAAGATAGAACTCAGAGGAACAACTGTAGGTTGGTCCCTCAGCCCGACATTAGTCGTGTGTGTGTGTGTGTGTGTGTGTGTGTGTGTGTGAGAGAGAGAGAGAGAGAGAGAGAGAGACAGACAGACAGAGACAGAGAAAAGGTGTCAAGGAGCTTAAACTAGACTTGAATTATGTAGCAGAGATTGGGTTTGAACTCACGACCCTTTTGTCTCCACCTTCCAAATGATGAGATCACAGAAATGCACCACCACCCTCAGGTCACTTTGCATTTCTTTGGAAACATCTTCCTATGTAAAGATTGGCTATCAATATTTATTTTATCAGCACTTGCATATAAAATGGGGATAATAGCCTCCATCCTTACCAGGAGGATAATCCTCCTGGATAATAGGATCCTTACCTCCTGGATTCCTTCCTGTGATATTATATGAAATGATCTGAGACAAGTTCATGGAAAGTACTGTGGTCCTATCAGGTAGAAGACATTCTCCATCCTGGTTGGAAGAACATCCCAGTCCAGAATTATAAATCACTTTGTCTACACTTGCTTTTAGAATGTATGTGGTTTTATTACACTTAAGTCTTTGATCCACGTGGAATTTGTTTTGGCTCCAGGGATTGTGGACCGCTCGCTGTCTTTGCTCACTGAGTTAAATGGATGGGTTTGAATCTTTCTGTTCAGGTCCCCAGCCCTTGACATAACTTTCTTTCCACATCTTTGTGCTCCGATGTGTGAGATTTGATGCCAACCCACTGGAAGACAGTTGCTGTAGATGGAGAAAGTCCCACCTCCCGGGGAGTGAGCTTTCCAGTCCCTTTTGCTTTCTGGGCTTTCATCTCTCCTGAGTAAATGAAGACAAGGGTAGATTCTACTACCTTAGGCCCTTCTAGCTGTGCACAGTAGGTCCTAGAAATTACAGAGCACATGTAGGATTGAGGGATCTGTTAGTGAAGATAGTTATCAGTGCCTGGCCAGCCCTGCCCTAGCCCTAACCATGGCCACCCTTCCTTGTACAAGGTCCAGGGGTCTGCAGACCAACTGCTTGCCATCCCAAGATCCCCTTGCACCACGAAGGGAAGGCAAAGTCCAAGGGAAGCTGGCTGAGGGACAGTGGGCAGGCTGCTCCACACCTGAGAACACTAACCCTTTCTGAGTACTGACTCCAGAGCCCTAAACCCACCCAAGAGAGCAAGGCCCTGGACAGCCCTGCTCCATAGATAGGAGAGGGCTGTGGCTGGTGTAACCCCGGCCTCAGGCAGATACACAGAGGAGGGCAAAATTAGGCTTTGAAGTAGCCAGGCCTGGGTTCAAATCTCTGTCTTGCCACTTACCCTGAGCAACTTTGGCAGGATATTTAGCTTCCAGAGTTTCCCGGTGAGTGATGTTGGGGAGATTTTTATGACAAATGAAAGCATGCTTAACGAATAAGAGAAGTCCATTCAAGGAGACCCCATGTTCACACTCACTGTCCTGGATGCTGGGACTTAAACAAGCTAGGGCAAGATGAATGGAAAGAGATGTTGGTTTGCGGGTCAAACCTACCCATGCTGGCATCAACCATGTAACTGTATCCGTTCCTATGCTCAGGGCACTTAGCATGACCCCTGCATAGTTAGCAAACAAGGTTCAGTGAAATCAATGTCCTCCGAACATGCATGGTGTTCCAGGAAGCCAACTCCCCGCAGCATGCAACAGAGCCTTCTGTTCAGCCCTGGGGGAAGAAGGCTTACATCTGCTGGATACACTAGCTTAACACATGTGGTAATGATCCCACAGCCCCAGCGGGAATCTTGCCACAACTCGCTCTTGGTTCATTCGATTAGAGTCTAGACAGCAGCCTTCAAGGGGCCATTTCCAGCCCTGCAGCCGTGCCATCCCCAGCCAATCTATAACTGCCATCAATAAGTACCACATAAAATTTCAGACGGTAAAATTTGAATCTCAGATGAGCACTTTTGTAGTATATGTATATCCCGAATATTACCTAGAACATAGAAATTTTTTTTAAAAAACCTGCTGTTTATCTGAAATTCAAGTTTAATTGAGTCCTGGACGTTTGTTTGCTATGTTGGATCGTTGTTGCAATCAACACACCAGTGTGTGTTTGTGAAACATTGTTAAGTGGCCATTACATCACTGTGTGCCCTCTGCTAATGACGTCACACTAGAAGCATCAAGCCGTGATGCTTCTTTTGACAAGTGTGTCCTGGTGTCATATTTGGCACAGCAGAAGGATCTGTGTGGTGCTACTGATGGGGGTGGGGGACAGTCCTGGAATCAGGGAGAGTAGGGGTAACCTTGCTGGAAGCTGGCGGGAGTCTGGCTCTGGAGAGCCCTCGGTCGATAATGTCATTACTATTACCCCCAATTAATATGTGCATCCATTTAGCACAGAGAATCTAGCCAGAGCTTTTCAAAGCTCCCGAGGAAGCTGAACTCTGAGTCCCCCAGCGGATCCACAGCAGCCAGCTGAGCTTGATGGGAGAAGGGGACACACATGGATCTTCACAATGCCAGTCAGGGCCTGAAGATCCCACACAAGACCATGTATTTGTCTGAGTTTACCTCCTCCCCTACTGGGCTCTGCTCCTCCCACAACCTCCCAGGCCAACGATGGTCTTGTTCACCTTGAATTTGCAGGACAAAATTCAAGAAGAGGCTATTTTGTCAAAGATTGCTCACCGGTGTCCCCTCTTGCCTGGACACCACACTCTGAGCTACTGCTTCCCTGGGATACTGGGGCAGGTGCTGGTCATATATGCTCTAGGTACCCTGCTCCCTGTCCCCTAAGTTACAAATACTTGGGGCCCACAGGAGGAATCAGGAAGGGCAGGCAGATATTTGGGTGGGACAGCAGCCAAAGAGAGGCTGAGGACACCAGGGATTAAAGAGGTGAGATCTGAACCTATACAAATAACATTGTTTTGACATGGCCTGTTCTGACACCCACTATGATGAGTAGGTCCCTAAAATTGAAGGTGAGTCAGGAAGGGGTCAGAAAGGAGTGTGTGCGGAAGTGAGTGGGTCAAGATCAGGGTCAAGGTCCTCAGGGCAGTCTGAGAACAGCAGTAGGAGCTGCTAGGAGCCTCCTGATCTGAGGCTTATCTCTCTGCATATCCCACTCCAGCTCTGGCCACTTGGTGTTGGCCATACCAGTTACCTTGTACACGTACACAGCCCTGTCAGGACATTTGTTATTGCTCTCGATCTCCTGAAACACTCTTCCCGAATGAGTCCATTGGGCTATCTCCTCTCCTCCTCTTCCTAGGGCCTTTCTCATCCGAGCGGAGTCCCTCGGCTCCTGTTACTGCCCTGACCTTGCATGCCTCGCCACCTTCCCCCCCACCCCCCATGCTGCCCCAGTCAGCCTCCTCTAACCACTAGAGACTCCATTTGTTGGTCTTCCCACCTGTTTGCTGCTCTTACCCCAAGCCTGCAGAACTGTGCCTGGCCAAGTAGATGCTTGACAAACACTGACCATCTTTGAACCGAATGTGGAAGAATCTTGCAAATTGTATTTCTAAACACTGTGCTTGCAAGAGTTTCCCCTGGAGCTTGTTAAGACACACCGGCCACATCACCTTCCCTAGACCTCTGGAATTGACTTGAGACATTCTCTAGGTTCTCAGATACTGTACAGGCTCCTCACTGAGCACCTGGCTTGCGGAAGTGACTTCTGAACCTGTCCTGTGCAATGGCATGGTCTAATTAGGGACCAAGCTAGTATTATGAGGGTTCAGTGCAAGTGAAGCCCTTTCTAAGTTTGAGGCAAATGTAGGGGTGCTCTGTGGTCCAGCCTGGAGGACCCTACATCAGAGGCAGTGTTATTCTGTTTGATATTTCCCACCCTTAGCATAGCCTCAGCATAGCTGGGTGAATCATCCTGTTACTGATTCCTGTTTCTGGTTGGTAGAGCAGCTTAGGTTGGTCTCACCTCCCAGCTAAGCTGGAAAAGCCAGAAATCAAGGATTCCTCAACCCTCCTGAAGCTTGGAGTTTTGGAGTGGTCCTCAGGTTGCTGCCGCATTGTTTATTGACCTGAGCCAGGATTGTGACCACTTGTAGTCTGTTTCCTGTGTGTAGTGCAGAGGATTCTTCCCAGAGATGCAGGTCTAGAGGTTCCCTGTAAACTACAGCTCCTGCATAAATCCAAATGGCATGGACCGCATCCGCCTACTTCCCTGACATCTCCACGGCACCCTCTACCCAAGGACAAAGCTCTGGTTCCTGGGCCTGAAACCCAAGCTCCTCCCTCCTGACCTCAGTCCCTTCCAGTATTTGCTGCCACTCCTCTGCCCACACCCTTCCCCCTAGCCAGAGTTAGTCACCTGCTCCAGCCTGATCCCGTGTCACATCTCACACCTTTGCACAGACTGTTCTAGGGCTAAGAGTCCCCCTCCCTGCTGCCCTGAGACACCAGCATCATCCTCCCTGCTTCCTTGCCTGTGCTTGATGTGGTGCTGGCCATCAGGTTAGATCCTGCTGCTGCCACCTCCCGGCTCAGTGAGCTCAGGCAAAGTTGCTTTCTCTGCCTTGGTTTCCTCATCAGCAAAATGGAGAAGAGAACAAAACCAGCCGAGGGTGTCAATGCGCTGATGCACGGAAGAGCTGTGGGGCTGAACCTGCTGCGGCCTCTCCCGCTGCTGCCCCTCTGAAAGAGCAAGACAACTCCCATGTTATCGGTCCTAACGACCAGCCCACCAGCCCGTAGGATGCAACCATATCGGTAGAGGCAGCAAATCTCAATAGAAACAGCATTCGGAGGCAATGATCATGGCCAGAGGTAGAGGATGAGGCTGGAGCAAGTGACAAGTGATGGAGAGTTGAGAGAGAAGAAGGAGAAGAAAGCTGTGGTTGCAAGAGTACTCTCAACCCCTGCCCTGTGCTGGCTGCCCATGCACCATTCTGAGGAGTGCCTCCCTGGTTCCCATGGTGCATCCTTCTGTGGTCACCAGTAACCGCAGCAGAGCTAGGCCCGCAGGGTCCTGGCAGTGTGTGGGCTGTGGAGTCAGACACATCGCAGGGCATGCAGCAAGCGCATGCGTGACCACCATCACTCGCCTACCTCACACTCGCAGGAACAACTGCCTGCTCTGGAGTCAGGTCGCCCTGGGCTCAAGTCTCTGCTCTACACTCTCTAGCTCGTGACCTGGGATAAAGCGCACAGCCACTGTGACTAGCACATGGCTGAGGTGTGAAGGAGGTACAGCCAAAGCTCAGGTACCTGTGGCTGATCATCACTGAGGTGGGCATTGTCTATAATTATATCATTCCCTCTGCTGTTGTATATATTGGAAATTTTCAATAATAAAACATAAAAGGAAACCCGAATATAAAACCATGCTTCATGATGAGTGTGTCCAAAGTGTTCAGCCTCAGTTCTCCAGAGGCCAAGGGATTAACATTGTCTAATGAAAATCACAGATTTGGGGTTGGGGGATGGTTCAGTGCATTGATTTCCCAGATCTGTAAACAGCAAGATGTGGTGATACACCTGTAACACTAGCACGCCTATGGGGGTGGGGGAGGAGGGACAGGCTGAATAGACAGAGGCTGGGAATGCAGAGGCCAAGTCTGGAGTGCACAGTAGAAGCAGCAAGAGCAAGAGAGGCTCTGCCACAGCTGGGTGGAAGGTGAGAACCAGCTCCAGAAAGTTGTCCTCTGACGCCATGCAGGTCCCGTCCGGCATCTGTGTGCCCATACTCACAAACACACGAAGTCAAAACTGAGGCAGCTGGAGAGATGGCTCAGTAGCTGAGAGCGTCTGCTTCTCTTCCAGAGGACCTGAGAGGAGTTCAGCACTTACATCAGGTGGTACACGACCGCCTGTAACTAAAACTTCAGGGCATCAGATTCTCTCTTCTGGCTTCAGAGAGCAGTTCCACACACCTAGCCTTCACTCACACAAACACACACAGAAGCGCACACAAACACACACAGAAGCACGCACACACACACACACACACACACACTTTTATTATTTATTTACTTATTTACTTATTTTTGAGACAAAGTCTCTCAATGTAGCCCTGGCTGTCCCGGAACTCTCTATGTAGACCAGGCTGGCTTCAAGTTGTAGAGATCTGCCTGCCTCTGCCTCCCAAGTGCTAGGATTAAAGATATACATCACCATGCCTGGCAAACTACATTTTTTTTTAATTAAAAATATAACTTGTTTTCAGTCATTGATTTACCTAACCACCCTGGGTGGAAGACTTGGCCTATTGCCATGTACCTATTTTATTGTTTTAGGAATGTGTGTGTGCGCATGTGTGTGTGTGCATGTGTGTGAGTGTGTGTGTGTGTGTGTGTGTGTGTGTGTCAGAAGATAATTTTTGAGAGCTGGTTCATTCTTCCCCCTTACTGAGGAAGGGTCCCTTATTTCTGCTGTATTGTCATTTTAGGCTCCAAGTTTCCCTGGCAATTCTCCTGTCTATCTCCCATCCCATAGGAATGTTGGGACTACAGACACACCACTGAATCACACTTGTTTTTGCATGGGTTCCATGCTTCTGGCTTGGAGAGAAAGCACTTTTACCCCATGAACCACTTGTGTTCATTTTTAAAAATTCATTTATTTATTTAATGTATATGAGTACACTGTCACTGTCTTTAGACACACCAGAAGAGGGCATTGGATCCCATTACAGATGGTTGTGAGCCACCATGTGGTTGCTGGGAATTGAACTCAGGATCTCTGGAAGAGCAGTCAGTGCTCTTAACCACTGAGCCATCTTTCCAGCCCCCTTGTGTCCATTTTTAAATTAAGGAAACTGAAGTTTGAAGAAGCCAAATAAGTTGCCCAGGCTGTGCCTGGCTAGTGGAGTTGCTGAGATCTGAAGCCAGGCAGTCCATCTTCAGTCCTAGACTACGGTACCACAGCTTATCTACACACCTTAGGAGCCACTCTGGTGGGCTACCTATCCTTACATGCCCTCTTGATTCTCAGTATCTCTGTCTGGCGGACTCCTAGGCTAAGCAGGGTGAGAAGACGGGAGACTGAAGAACAGGAGAAAGGAGAGAGGCCCTTGCTGGGATACACTCTCTTTCAGGTTGATACAATGTTTGTAACCCTGAGTTTTTACCCTAGCGACACTTCTTACCCCTCCCTCACTTTTAGCTACTTAGTAAACCCATTGCCTTCGGTTTGGTGTGTCTCCCAAAATTCTTTCCTCAGCGAAGTCAAGTGTCTGTCTTTAACTGAGTGGAAGCCCCTAAGATGGAAGGGAACTTCTCAGCCCATGGGCAGCTGTTGGACAGTCTCTCTGTTGCTGATGACTGGAAGAGGCTTTCTGAGGGTGGAGACCATGGGAACTTGTCAGTAGGACCCCACCTAGAGAGTCAAAGCACTCAAGGACACTGCCCCTGAGAGTTGCTGACCTAGGAACCAGCCAAGGGTGGGGCCCAGGCTTGAGGAGGGCACTGAGCATGCCAGGATGGAGTTCCTGAAGTTTCCTCCTGCCTGGCTGCTAGCACAATCTTCACCACCCTGACCTGTTCATGAGGTACCTGCTGCACAGCCTCTTAGGTGCACAGAGGACCCAGGCACAGAAGGCCAAGGTCGGTGCTTGAAGACCATCTGTAGGAATACAGATCTCCTAAGGTAACGAGAGAAAGGGAAAGGCTGGGCTCCTTACTGTCCACCCTCAGTGTCTTCCAGCTACCCCGGGGTGTATTTGTGGGTGCAGAGTATGGCCTCCTTGCTTCTGGATGATTACAACAGAAAGAATTCAAGGACTAAAATCCCCAAACAGACCCGGTGGTGGTGGCACATGCCTTTAATCTCAGCAGAGGTAGAAGTAAGTGAATCTCTGTGAGCTCGAGGCCACCCTAGCCTACAGAGCGAGTTCCAGGACAGCTGGGATTGTTACTCAGAATAACCCTGTCTCGAAACCCCACCCACCCCAAATCTCCAAATACTGGGAGCCATGGAGGCACCCTGGCCTCTTCGGTCTGTCAGCCTCTCAGTCTTTGCTGTCCACGTTTTCTCTCCATCTCACCCCTTACCTCATTGTTGAGCGTACAAGTGTTTCTAAGCCCTGTGACAGGAACCACATTGGCCCCGCAGATATGAATGAAGCATTGATTCCCAGGTTCCTCACAGCCTCCAGGAGGCAGCCATGTGTACAGAGAATGTGAGGGCAGAAGAGAACATACCTGACACATTTTTCTCAGGTGCCACCTCAGACTTGACTATGCCCTAACTTCTATCTCGAACCCCCTTACCCTGGCCTGGTCTGGACAGATCTATTCTAGTGTGTGATAGGCTATAAGTCTCCCCACATCTCCCTGTGAGTTTACCCTAAAATGAATGAGAAGTAGTGAGTGGCTGCAATTTAGATCATCTGCATTCAATAGTGAGAAATACGAGATGAGACTCAGACGCACACATGCAATCTAAGCTCTTTTAACGACTACATTGAAAATATTTTTTTAAAAAAAGAGTAAAATCAATTTCGGTAATGTGTTTTATTTAACTCAATATACCTGAAATATTACCCTGCCAACCTGCAATCAATATGAAAAGTTATTAATACAGTGATTTCTGCTTGTTTTTCAACGTTCTTAAATCTCAGCATACACTTCGCATCTGTGACTCATCTCACTTGGGGTTAGCCACAGGTGAAGTGCTCTCAGTTTTCAGTTCCGTTGTGCAAGAAATAGTCTGTCTCCTTGGGCGACTTTGCGAGGAAGAAGAGGATGACACAGCCTCCGATCCCTGCCCAGAACCTCAGCGGACACCAGGCCAGAACACAGGCGCAAAGGCACGTTAGCCAACCAGAGGCTCTTAACACTAAAGGTGTGACCCATTAACCAATCAGAGAGCTGAGAGGCTGGGAACCCAGGGAGCTCAAGGGTCCCTTCTGCCTGGGGCCTCCCCTGTGAACACCCGCTGTGCCTAAAGAGCCCCCTTTCTCTGCTGTCTCTTCCCCCATGAAAGGCGTCCACTCCAGAACTCAGTGAGCAAAGAAAGCACTACAGAGAAAGACCGGAAGAGAACATGTCTTGGTTTTAACGGACTTCACTCTGGGCTTTAGAACTGAATAACTATTTTCTTCTCTTTAGTTTTCTGAATTTTCCTTTTTTAAAAAAAATGTACCCCCTTGGGCTTGAGCCTTGTACTTGCTATGCGAGGACTGAAGTACACCTCCAGCCCCTTCAAAATTCTTAAACTATATGACTTAATAATTTCTTAAAATTATGAGCACTCATTACTTATTAATTGGAAAAGGTAATTTGTAGTCATATTTGGGTAAATTCTGCCTTACCTTCAAAGACTGTAAAAGTGCTCAGTTTGGAGGACTTCCGGGGTCTATGTGCCCCTTCCTCTGTCCTGCTGTGGTTCACTCGCAACTGCCCAGGCTAAGTGTGAGTGGACGTCTCTACCTCCTCCCCAGGATTCTTTTTTAATGTAGTTTAATTTGTGTGGTGTGTGTGTGCTGTTTATGAGTGTATGTGTGTGAGATGTGGTGTGTGTGTTCTATGTGTGTGTGCTGTGTATGTGGTATATGTGTGTGTGTGTATGTGTGTGTAGTGTGTGTGTGTGTGTGCGCACCCATGCTACAGTACATGTTGAGGCTGGAGGACAACTTTTGGAAAGTTAGCTTCTTTCCTTCCACCTTGTTTTGAGTCAGGGTCTCTCCTGCTATATATGCCTGCTTCACTATATAGTTGAGCTTCCCAGCTAATTCTCCTGTCTCCACTTCCCATTTCCATGGGAGTGCTGGGTTACAGACAGGAGCCACCACCCACCTCTTTCAAGTGGGCTCTGGGACTGAACTCAGGTCATCAGTGCTGTGTCCAAGCACCTTTACCTACAGAGCCATCTCGCTGGCTCCTCCCCAAAATCTCAAGAGTGGGTTTGCATTTTGTCATTCACATGGGACCTGGCACAGTGTCTATCACAGAGAGCACACACTATGCGCTGGGTGTCAGGTCAATTACAGCCCAAGGCTCCAACTGAGTTGGCTGCTGTAGGACTCTGCAGTCCCCTCCACTCCTTTAAAGTTATTACATTATTTGTGTGTGTGTGTGTGTGTGTGTGTGTGTGTGTGTGTAGTGGATATGTGTGGTGCATGAATGAAGGCATGTAGGTACTCAAGAGCTCACAAACAGAGACCAGAGCAGTTTACCATGTCTTAGTCTATATAAAACTCTGTCTTATTACCTAGAGATGGGGTTTCTCATGGAAGCCCCACTCTTTCGGCTGGCTGACTGGTGAGCTCTCAGATTCCTCTTGTCTCTGCTCCTCAGTGCTAGGTCACAGGCATGAACAGCAACGTCCGGCTTTTATGTGGATGCCAGGGATCCAATCTCAGGTCCTTACGATCGCAACTGCTGGCCCATTTCCTCAGCCTCTTTGTGTGTGTGTGTGTGTGTGTGTGTGTGTGTGTGTGTGTTTTAACAGATATATAAACGTTTCTTGCTAAGTCAAACCACTCCCCTCCCAAAATATCCAAAACCGTGAAGCCTCTTATGGGAGGACAGACACCTTGAGGGGTCACACTTTCCTTCATGTGCACCTGGCACCTCTCTTTGCCTATGGATTGGTTGGTGTCCACCTTAGGGAAGCTGAACTCACACACACACTGGTCATTTTACCTCAAGTTTATCAGTGTCTCTGTCTCTCTCTGTCTCTGTCTCTCTTTCTGTCTCTCCCTCTGTCTCTGTCTCTCTATCCTTGTCTCTGTGTCTCTGTCTCTCTCTCTCTCAGCACACCACACTACACCACAGTCTCCATGGATCTTGTATGACAGAATGCAATACTTGGCACACTGCTTGAGTGTGAGCTAACAGGTGGAGAAAACCAGGGATGGAGGGCATTGGCTGTGGCCTCAGTCATAAAATGGGACCCTGAACTGAATCATCTGGCCTAGAACCAGAAAAATTCTGTAAATCTGTCTTTCTGTCTCACGCCAGTGACTGTCAGCTGTGCCACTGAGTTGTCTTCGTCTTCTTCTTCTTCTTCTTCTTCTTCTTCTTCTTCTTCTTCTTCTTCTTC
>JADRCH010000871.1:497014-555793 GCA_019843965.1 Rhynchomys soricoides | reverse complement strand
TCCTCCTCCTCCTCCTCCTCCTCCTCCTCCTCCTCCTCCTCCTCCTCCTCCTTTTCCAACATGCTGCTTGAACACCTGAGACACTGCCAGCAAATGTCACACTACAAGAGACACCACTGAAATATTTATGAGGCTCGTGGCTGCTCTTAGCTCAGGAGAAAGAGGGAGATGCTGTACTTGCTCAGTGCCTAAGGCCTGAGCCTTACATCACATCATACACAGAGCCTCTTAGCTCAGTGAAGGAGCTGTCATTAGTTCCACTTAACCTCAAGAACCTGAGACTCTGAGGTATGACTGCACAGCGGGTGGCACTCAGAGCCCTTGCCTTGGACTGCCAGCCTAGCCCCAGCCCCTTCTGAAGACTGAAGCTCTGGGCAACTTACCCCACCTCTGTAAGGATGAACTTCCGGGCTAAGGTGGAGAGTAGCAGAGGCCTTTCACCACTGGGAGATGACTAGGAAGGTTCATAGTATACTGTACTTGGTGTAAAGCCTAGCTCATTTGTGTTGGCTACTGTTACCTCCATGGACCTAGTCGCATAGTGGGTAGTGAAGGGCTTGAGAAGGCACTGAGTCCCTCACCACAAGGAAGCATTCCAAGGCAGGACATACTTCTTAGTCTCCCTCCTGTTTCTTTGGGGCTTAAGCCTGGGGTGGCTCCTCCCCTCACCACGCCCTAGCCTTGGGAAATAACCTGTGCACCTTTCTCTTTATTGTCTCCCACAGGTGCAGGCCACAGACAACCCTGCCCTGCCCGCATCAGCCTTAAACTCAGTATCATCTCTGTCCTATGGCGGAGGCCACCTTCTCTTCCAGCCCAGGAGGGGTCTGCTCATCCCAGAGCCTCTGTGCCACGAGGCTCCCACGGCTCCAGCCCTAGAGCCACTTGGTCTATCTCACCTGTCTCTGGAGGTTTCCCTAAACCGCTCCCCCCGCGCCCCCGAAGCCACTGTTGCTCTTCTCTGGGCAGAGGTCTCAGGCTGAGTCTGCATCAGTGTAGGACCACTGTCTGCTTACCCCTTTCCCAATGTCTTGATAACTTGTGCTATCCCAGCGCTCACAGTAAGGCACACAAGTTGGAGACACTAAGTCGAATGAATTAGGCACATTCCCAGGCAACCCACAATGCTGCTAGGCCAGGTGATGCTGAGAAATAGCCTTGCCCACTGGTCCCAACTCCTCCCATCTTTTAGGGGAACAGCAGGAAGAACCAAAGAGCTTGCTGAAAGGGGGCCGGTCATGAAGACTACACCAGCATCTATCTATCTCTCCCCAGCCCAGCCTCTGGGCTAATCCGTTCCGTTGGCTACTGGTGCTCTTCAGTCAAAGTCATGCACAAGATCTGGCAGGGGAGAGCCTTGGCCCTTCAGCCCTAGCCTGGATTTTCATTCTTCCCAGCCCCTGCCTTCCTGAATCAGGACCAACACTCCATTCCTCTGTAGTAGTTTTTCTTCCTACTGGGTGCCTCTCGGAATCTAAATGCTTCCCCAAGGAAACGAATTTCTTATTCGTGTGTGTGTGTGTGTGTGTGTGTGTGTGTGTGTGTGTACAGGCTGAGGTCACCAAGTGAGAAAAACATATTTGCTAAATTCTGACCTGACCTCATGCTAAAGCTAAGGTCAGCCTGACCCTCGTGTATGGCGCTTAAGAAACTTTCACTAACCTGTGTTGTTCTGCTTCACTAACCACAAGGCTTTCTGTTCCACCATCAAACGGAAACACCATGGCAACACAGTTGCGCCCTATTCTTATTAAAGTTCATACACTTTCATTCTTGCCATCACCAAACTTATGGTTTCTACCTTTATTAACCTCCTGCTCACTCAGCTCAGGGCCTCGAGACTTGTCACAGGAATGCATGCCCTAGGTCAGGTCTATGCGGCTTAATAAAAACCTCTAATTCATCCTGGTCTCCTGCCCTTGGGTGAGAACGGCCCAGCTACAACGGCCAGAGGGCAACTTACTTTTGAAACTTGGTTCTCCAACAATGGATTCTGGGGATCAAACTCAGATCATCAGGCACACAGGGCAAGTATCTTTCCCCACTGAGCCATCTCGTTGGCCCCAGAAATAAAGTCTAAAGGTAGAGTTTTGAGCCTGGTAGAGCAGAGGCTGAGACTGGGTCCTCAAATCCCACCTCTGAGATAGGTGTCTGTGCCTGTGAACGTAGTTGCTGGTTAAGCTGGGTTAGCTTCCTGTCTCCCCTGGGCAGGAAGAGACATCTTCTTCATTCAGGAATGAAACACAAAGTTGGTGCCTCATGTTTTTTTCTTCCCTCCTGTTATTTGTGTGCCAGGGAAAGCTTTCCTTCTGCATGTTTTACCGAGTACAATTAGTTCTGCCAACTGGAATGTTGGCTGACACTGTTGGTTAGGTTTTGTGCAGGTGACCATATCTGTAATGAATTCATGAATACAGCGGCCATGTCATATCCAGAAGACAGCCTTTCACAGCACCCCTCCCCCCATTCTTCAGTTCTTAGGTCCTTTCATCCCCTCTTCCTTTATGTCCCCTAGCCTTGGTGGCATGGGTGGATACAGATGTCCCATTTATCGCCGAGCACTCTCATCAGTCACTTGTTCTCAGAGCTGTGACCAGTTAGAGTCTCTATGCCAGCTGCTGCCCACTGCAGAAAGGAGCTTCTGTGACCGAGGCTGAGAGCATCACCAACCTATAGATACAACCAGAAATATTTTTTTAAGGTAGTTTGACAATGTTCCCATTTATCAAAACAAGAGTAGAGGGTTCTCCCAGGTCCTATGACCTCCTGAGCTATGGGCTTTTAAATAGGTGTGCAGTACCAGGTATAAATTCTCTCCTGTGGAGCAGACCGCAAATCCACGCAGAAGGAGATGGTTGCCCCAGTAACCTTCATGCCATGATTGCACTAGTGAGCGCATCTTGCCTGGAAGGTTAGTATTGCTTTATCCAAGGGTCACTGCTGTGTGATGCTGTTGATGACTTCTCCACAACAGCCTGCAGAGCATCTGTTAAGTTTTCAGCTCAACCCCAGATTGATTTCTCTGTTCTGCAACCAAGGTGTGTTATGTCTTTTTCTTTTCTTTTCTTTTCTTTTTCTTTTGGTTTTTTGAGACATGGTTTCTCTGTGTAGCCTTGGATGTCCTGGAACTTACTCTGTAGACCAGGCTGTACTTGAACTCACAGAGATCTGCCTGCCTCTGCCTCCCAAGTGCTGGGATTAAAGGCATGTGCCACCTTCGCCCAGCAACGTGTGTGTGTCTTTAGTAATAATGTTTTATCATCTTGCAGTGGCCTGTGAATCTTTCTGACCTTCCCACCAGTCACAATAGCTCTTTCTTCGGAATCACCTGATATCACAGTGTTGACAGGTGCCAATCACGCAGACAGACATCTCTGCTAGACCTGATACTCTAGAGGTTTATGGTTATTTGTAGCATGAAGTGTAAGTTTGTGTTGGGTCTAAACTTCTGAACACTGATGAAGGTCCCGTGACACGTAATGGGGACATTTGACTGTGGGCCCCTTGGGGTGTGAACAGATATGCCACACACGTCTCCTCAGCACATGAAATGGTGCCAAAGCATTGTAGGTCCTTGATGGATGGTTGTAAATCAATGCTTGTTGGGCTTACCATGTTGCAAACACTGTCCCATGTCTTATTATAGACCCTCATGGTCCTCATAATCAATAATCATAATCAGTGCCCGTGACAGGCACTCAGAGTTTTACCAAGTGAGCCCTATAAGCTGGGATCTCTGCATATACATCAGTTCTTGACATGCAGTGGATCTCCATTAATAGTTATGAAAAGCTGGGTGTGGTGGTACCTACTTTTAATCTCAGCACTGGGAAGGCTGAGGCAGGAGGATTGCCTTGAGTTTGAGCTTAGCCTAAGCTGCCAAATTTTTCCTCACTTTAAAAACTCATTGGATTAGTATGTTTGTTGATGTATGTCTACTTTACAGAGGAGGAAGCAAGCTCAGAGAGGTCTGACGGTCACCTAAGGTCATTCATTGGGTTAGTGAGGAACAAGAATTCACACCCATGTTGATCTGATTCCAATACCTATATTCTTCATTACTGAGCTCCATCAGGTATCAGAGACAGAGTAGAGGAGGGAGGATTGAGACCTACAGCCTGTACCTTTAAGGCACATTCTGTCTGGTGGATAAGCAGAAAGGTACACAGAACAGGGTGCATGATGGGAAGGGAACTCATGCCCATTCCAGGAACTGGCAGGGCTGTAACCAAGACCCAGAAGAAGAGATGACTTGTCAGGGCTTTCAGAAGCGAGTGGCTAAGCCTGGACCAGAACATGGGCTCCTGGAAACTCTTGTATGTGCCATTATTCTACTTTGTAATGGACCTGAACCAGGCTACGAGAGGGTGGAGCACAGTGGATGGGCACCAGGCTGGGTGGGCAGAGCCTGCAGTCCCTACTCCTCCTGCCTCAGTAAGGACATCCTCCAGTTCTACCTGCTGGCTGACTTTCCCCTGCCTAGATCCCAGTAGAGCCAAGATGAGGCATGGGGCAGAAGGAAGGGAGGGGACGCTGGGTGGTGGTGCACGCCTTTAATCCCAGCACTTGGGTGGTGGTGCACGCCTTTAATCCCAGCACTTGGGAGGCAGAGGCAAGCAGATCTCTATGAGTTCAAGGCCAGCCTGGTCTACAGAGTGAGTTCCAGGACAGTCAGGGCTACCCAGAGAAACCCTGTCTGAACAACAACAGCATAAGAAAGGCAGGGACAGGAGTGTGGGCCCACACCCTGCAGGCAACCCCTACAGTGGATTGAGGGCATCACTGCTTGCTAAGGCCCAGGCTTTCCACGTCCTGTATTTTACAGACTGTATCTGGTATAATGTGTCTTGAGATTAGGGGAAGACAGCAATGGATACCCTATCCAAGAGGGGCTGTGTAGTCACATGCTTTACCACTGAGCTACACTCTCCGAAGAGAAACTCTGGCTGGCAGACTGCACAGGAGTGTCTGTTCTTCATTAGGAATGCTGGGGTGAGGTCCCTATGTTGAGCAGAAGCTACAAAGAATAACAGGCTTTGGGGAGCAGCCATGGATATGGGGGTGTCAGTACAACATCCTGCCTGAACTGCCTGGACCACCCCAGTCTTGGCCTGTTCTGTTCTGCTCTTCCCCTGGTCACCCATCACTGGCCTCAAAAGCCTGGATGGAATGGGGTTTGTAGAGACCCTGCCTCAAAAAACAAAACAAAGGAACGAAGGAAGAGAAAGAGGAGGAAAGATAGAGAAAGGGCCCAAGCTCTCTCTTCCCCACAGGGGATGGTGAGGGGAGCAGGAAGTGTGTAGGCTTGGCAAGGGTGAGGTGCTGGGTAGCTATGCCACCCAAAATATCTGAAGCCTTCCTACCTCTACCTGCCCCTCACCACCTGTGTCCCCCTGCCACTGCCTTGGGTTGAGGGTTACCAGGCTGAGAACTCTCCTTCCCCTGCCTCAGCCCCAAGCAAGTCATGTTATTTTGGGTTAGTCACTCAACCTCTTGGCCCAAAACTTTCACATCTGTAAAATGAGAAGTGGCTTCTGTCCACACCTTCATCCCCCTCCCCTCCCTGGCACTGGCCCCAAACGACCTGGCTAGCAACCTGAGCAGAAAGCATGGCGACGGATTGGGATGGGCGGCCACGGTGTGGAGCTGAAAGGAAGAGAGAGGAAGTGGCCAAGCTCACACCTCCTGCCTCCAGTGGAGCCGGACACACCTGCCCTCTCTCACCCAGTTAGCCTGCCGGAGATGTGGGGGAAGGGGAACTCTCCTGCCTCAGCCGCTGCCTCTGCCTGCTTATCCTCTCCTATGATGCCCTCGTGTATTCCAAGATTCAGCTCCTGTCCACCATTTAAGAATGTAGAACCTTACTTCTATCGTAGACTGGCTACCCAATGCTTCTTCTGAGCCCTGTGCCTGGGCTTTAGAGCAGGAAGCAAGTGGCTTCCATGCACATAGAGTGCATGTGAAGTGGTGTCTCCCAGGCTGCACAGGAGGAGGACCTGCCAGGTTGGCTCTCCCGCCTCTGTGAGGATCTCTGTTAATGGTGACCCAGTACCCAGCCTCCAGCTCCCCATCCCTCTAATGTCCCCTCTTCCTTTATTGTGTACCTAGTCTCCTGCCAAGTCCTGACAACCCTGCTCAGGCTCTTTCTAGTCTTAGGAAACTTGACTTCCAGTCCCCACACCTTACAGAGATGTCTGAAGTGCTTTACCAACCCTAGCCAGCTTAGTATTCACAACCGTCCATGCACAGACGAGGAAACAAAGATCAAGCAAGTGTATCTTGTCCAGAGCCAGCACTAGGGCCCCGGAAAGCTATTCCAGTCCCTAGGCTCTAAGCCTACCACCAATTCCATTACGATGTCTGCAAGTCTTTCCCTGCACCTTTCTTATCCTACCATACACCACTTAGACCGAACCTCCCCCCCCCCCGTTCTTGTAGAAGACAGTGCTCTTACAACCAAACCACTATACCAGTTTCATCTTTGTGAAAGCTGTCTTTGAACATGTCATTACGTCACTCAAAAACTTCACAACTCCTCCTGTCTTTCCACCTCCAACAAGTGTGAGAACAATCAGTGGCCAGGGTGAGAATCCAAGGATGAAACCCCAGGACCTCCGCAGCTGGGGATCCCCTTGCTGGTCCCTGTTCTTTCCAGCACTGGTTCCTCTTAGCTGGCCTGTCCTGCTTGTGCTGCATTACCTGCTTCTTGCTCTGGGAGGGTCGACGCCTGAGTGAGGTGGAAGGCTCCTTGCAGAAAGGCTGATGGGGACCCTCCCAGAGTGGTTCACCCTGAAAGAGGCAGAAGCATGAGGATCGAGTGTCTGGTGCATAAGGTGCAGCTGAGGGTGGGAGTGTCTGGTGCATAAGGTGCAGCTGAGGGTGGGAGCCGGTGATTTCACTAATCACCATTGTGGAAGCCTTAAGAAATACCAGTTAGCTAACACCAAAGGCTAATTGCATCCTGGACGTTCTTTTGGTTAAGCCAGTGGTTCTCACCCTTCCTAATGCTGTGACCCTTTGGTACAGTTTCTTACATTGTGGGGACCCCGACCATAAAATTATTCTCATTGCTACTTCAACTGTAATTTTGCTACTGTTATGAATAGTAATATAAATATCTGTGTTTTCCGCTGGTCTTAGGTGACCCTAGGAAAGGGTCATTCGACTCCCCCAAAGGGGTCACAATCCACAGACTGAGAACCACTGTGTTAAACCCATTCCATGCATGGTCATTGAATCTTTCTGTGGGCCTCTGAGATCAACTCTAAAACTGCCCATTTTTAAGTACTGAGGAAATGTAGACTCTGGGCGGGACCTTGTTTGTCATGCAGCTTTGAAGTGCAGTGCAGGATCTGCTCTGGCTTATGCTCTGACCATCACATCTAACTGCCTCCGGATACCAGGGTCCACACAGTGGCAGTGCCATTTGTACTGGTGATTCCAAAACATCTGAAAACATGAGGGTGTTCATAACATCCCTGCCTCACTTGAGCGTTCTCAGGTCACTTGCCTTTAGCCCCCAAATGCTCACGTACTATATCTGTGCCATACACTTTTTTAACTTGCAAGTACATAGCAATGTAAAACACCCCCAAATGGGCTGGAGAGATGGCTCAGCAGTTAAGAGCACTGACTGTTCTTCCAGAGGTCCTGAGCTCAATTCCCAGCAACCACATGGTGGCTCAAACCATCTGTAATGGGATCCAATGCCCTCTTCTGGTGTGTGTCTGAAGACAGCGACAGTGTACTCATATAACTAAAATAAAATTAAAAAACATCCCCTGATACCCTAGTGGGTGGGGATGGGGGAGAGAGAACTAAACAAAACCAATGTGAATCTGAGGTAACAGTTGCCACTGGAAACAGTAATGGTGGATCGGAACTAAAAGGACAGTCCACCGTGCTTGGTGGGGTGCTGTGACTATCGGATGAGGGAGAGCTTCCCACTAAGACCATATCTCAGCAGTCATGAAGCAATCGAGGAATCAAGACTCACCGTGCCCTGGGTAAGAGGCCCGAGCTGAGTCTGTTTTCTCTTATCCAGGAAGAGTGCAGCCTGCACTGCTGACTTCAGGCTCTGTGACACACCAGCTGTCTGAGAAATGTTACTCGTAACAATCCATTTGAGAGCTTTTCACACACCTGCACCCGAAAAAACCTGCTACAGTAAGATCAATGTTGAGACAAAGACTCCCACAGAGCAGAGAGCTGCATTGGGATGTTCAGAAACTATAATAAGAGTAGCAAAGCCGGCACAGGGGCTTCCTGAGGGAAGGATGCAAGTGTAGAGAGCAAAGACATTGGCTCAGCGTGAGCAGCAGTGCTAGGAGCCAGAGACAACCTGTTCAGTGTGCTCTTGCCACCATTACCCATAGGGCTTTGCAACCGATGGAGAACACAGTCCTGCTCTTAGCCTCCTCATAGAGAGATGCTGCAGCTCCAAGAGGGTAAGAGCCTTGCCAAGGTCACACAGCCAGTAGCTGAATAAATTGGACCTTGAGCCCAGCTCTTGAGATCTGAATCTCACAGGGGGCACGGTGGGAACTGCAGAAAATGGGGATTGGTGTTGACTGAACCCCAAGGACAAGGTCAAAGAAGAGGGGTAGGTGGACCGCGGGATGGAGAGAGGGCGGAGTTAAAATGTTAGAGGCTGAGAAGGCACAGCTAGAGGGGAGCAAGAAGAGGCTTTGAGACAGAGCTAGCGATGTCTCCAGAAGTACCTGTCTCATCAAGGTTGAAAGAGACAGAAACTGCATTCTCCCAGACACGCTCATAAGACAGGGCGGGGGGGGGGGGGGGGGCTTGGGGGGGGGCGCTATTGCTTCCATTTTACAAGTGGGAAAACCAGGGCAAGGGGAGAAGGCTGAGGGCTGGTTAAGACCCGGGAGCCCTGGTAGGAGGCCGAGTAGACAAGCCATCCAGAACTTTCTCAGTCTATGGTGAACGATGAGAGGGGTGTGGAGTTGGAGACAAATTGAGGCCATCCCAACAGGGAGGGGGAACAAGGCCGAGGCTGGTGGCTGCTTGAGCTGAGCTGAGGCCCTTATTCAAGCTCTGTACACTGGGAGACAGAATCAGCTGGTCGGGTGTCAGGGAGTCCTGGTACCTCCTCCCACCCCCGCGGACCCATCCACCTGCTGCTCCACAGCACAATGCTCCCCGGTCCCCTGGGGTGGCTGAAGTGTGTAGGAGAAACAGAGGAGGCCAAAGCGCATGTCTTGCCCGGCTCTCAGGTTCGCAGCATCCTGAGTCCGCAGCAGCATCCTCCCAGGCCTTCCCCCTCCCCCGTGCGCGGATGGTACGCTCCGGTAAGCCTGGCCGGGTTGCAGTGGATGTTGCTAGAATCCACGCGGAGGAAAGAAGAGACGCAAGCAGGCTGCGGTGACCCAAGCGGCCACCCCCGCTTCAGGGACCCCTTCCTCGAGAGACGACAGCATGACCCAGGGAAAGGTAGGGGCATGTCCCCACCACCTGCACCATCCTCCACTCTCTGGACCCTTACTTCTCTGTCATCCTGGGAAAGCTTTCTGAACCACTTTAAGCATCCTCTCCTGGCTCCAGGGCAAAGGTCCTTGTGGTCTTTTGATGATGTCAAGAGGACCAAACAGCCCGTTTCAAGGAATAGGCTTAGGACTTTTCCCAACCCCAAGACTCTCCTCCTTCCCTTTTCTGTCTCCCACCCCTTGCTGTGGCATCACAGAGCTCAGCACCTTGGGCCCTGTTTAGGATCCAGACTGGGGAAAGAAGGAAGGAAGGAGGAAGAAAGGGAGGGAGGGAGGGAGGGCTTCGGGAGGGAGGGAGGGAGGGAGAGAGGGGGAAGAGAAGGAGGAGGGGAGAGGGCCCTTCTTGGGGCCAGGGTGAGCCTTGAGGGGTAATGCCTGTGGGTGTGTCTTTAGTGCTGGACTCATCCACCTTAGGGTCACCTTTCAGTCCCTCCAGACACACACACCCCCAACTCCTTCATTATCCCACTCTGGATATCAGTATACATCCCCTATGATTAGGAGTTACTATGGCAACCCTGCAGAAGGATGCTTTGATTTTTGTTTTGGCCAGACATGGGACTGGCTGGAATAAAACACTCTCCTGCTTCCTCACATCAATATACCAATTTTAGGTCTGAATTACAGGGAAGGGCCTGGGCAGACTTGGGTGATGCAGATGGCTTATGTAACACCAACAGCCTGTGGAATTATACAACCACCAACCAGGGCCTAGGGCGAAGGGGGAGGGTCCTCTAGCTCTCTGTTTAGACATGCTGAGGATTCAGCAGGGAAAACAGAAGAAGGCCCTCCCTACACCCGACTTTTTTCTTTGATACCAGCCTCAGAACTAATGGCATCCCTCCTCAGACCCTCAGACCCTTCTGTGTTCAAGCTCCTCAGAGGCCTCAAAATGATGTCATTGGGTGATAGTACTTCCTGACATTGACCACTTGAGAATGCCTTCTGTGAGGGGTGGTGAGGTCCCAGAGGTTTGGGGGTGGGGTGAGCGGGAAGGTTGGGCCAAGGCAGCTTCCTTAGACGTGCCCCCCTTCAGTCTACATAATGAAGGGAGTCGTAATGAAGGGAGTCGAGTCAGGGAGCCTAGGCTCTGGGTCCCATTTCCAGGAGGCAGGAGACACTGAGCTGAGCCTGGGGAAGTGGCGCCTCCCCTGCCATGCCCAGCCCACTCTACCCGTTAGGAGCTAGCTGCTCTTTCTGATCTGGTGGTAAGGTGCCTTAGATCTTCAGCCCCTTGCTCCCAGACTCCTGCAGGTTTTTTAAGGGGGTGGGGTGCCATAAGCTTCCTGAGGTCCTGTGGTCTCTAGGCTGTAAAGGGAGTGAAGTCTGGGGGCTCCTTGATTGTCTCCCTGCCAGGACCACCTGTCTTCCTCAGCAGCCTGTAAGCCTCAGCAGGACCAGACTGAAGTTGTCTTTTCTGAGGTCAGGCCTTTCTTTGGTTTCTCTTTTCTTCATATGCTCTATTCCAGTGTTTCCTTCCCTGACCCTCACAGTTGTCACTGTCTCACCAAGCTACTGTGTCCACTGTGCCTACCCAAGGGGGCATAGATTAGTGTAAGTGGACTGGAGTTCTTAACCTGCCCTGTACAGCTCCCCCAGGGTCTCCGTTTATCTCACAGGAAGGAAGACATCTAAACTCCATGTCTTCTCCAGCTCTTCCCAGCAATGATGTTCTGATGGTTTGTCTCTTCAGGAGCTGCTCTCTCTCCCTCTGCTCACCGTTTTCCTTCCTGTCTCACCGTCCCTGTGCCACTCCCCTCCTGTATTTCCAACCCAACAGAAAGCAGCCTGTCCCCAGAGACTGAGTCTGAGCCCTGCGGCCCTGGGCACCACATGTGGCTCTGGGACTTTAGACTGTCACTCTTTCTGATTCTGAGTTTCCTCACTTTTAAATTGGTAGAACAGCAGGGCATGGGGACACACAGCTTTAGTCCCAGCACTTGAGGCCAGCCTGGTCTACAGAGCAAGTTCTAGGACAGCCAGGGTTGTAGAGGGGAGACCTTGTCTCAAAAACAAGCAAACAAATAATCAAAAAATAATGATAATACAAAATAAAATTGGTTGAATACAGTGAGCAAGTTGGAAATACAATGAGACAGGAGACCTTTTGTTCAGTAATAGGGTCTCCTATGGGTCAGGCAACTGTAGGACCACAGAGGCCCAGTTCCTTCCCCGGGTAGCCCTATGACCTCCATAGGCACTCTGGTGGATTTCCTGCTTACTGTCTTACCTCAGAGGGCTGGCCCCACCCCTCTGAGCTCAGTTCCACTGGCTCAGTACCCAGGGGTGGTTCTTGTCTGTCCCACTCCCTAGCACAGGTTGGAAGAGCACCTAGGTAGATTCCAGAAATCAAGGGGCTGGCAGGGAGGACTTGCAAGTCTCTGCCCCTGGCAACTGTCTCTCTCTGCCTCTACTCTACAGCTCTCTGTGGCTAACAAGGCCCCCGGGACGGAGGGGCAGCAGCAGCAGGAAAATGGAGAGAAGAAAGATGCTCCGGCGGTGCCCTCGGCTCCACCTTCCTACGAGGAGGCCACCTCTGGAGAGGGGCTGAAGGCAGGGGCCTTCCCCCAGGGCCCCACGGCTGTACCACTCCATCCAAGCTGGGCCTATGTGGACCCCAGTAAGTCTCTCAGCGACCAGAGTTTGGAGGGTAGAGGGAGCACTGGGCACCGATGGGAGGCCTGTGGGAGGAAGTTGCAGACACCACGTACTTGATGTCGTTGTGCAGAACAGTAGACAGTGGCTTTGGAGAGTTGCTCTGAGGATGGGGACACTAAAAGGGACAAGAGAGGACAAACACACTCCCGGGTGCTCTCATCGAGAGAAGAGGGGACTCTTTACAAATCACTGAGCTAAGCCAACTGGAGGGGGTGATAAAGGACTAAAGCCAAGTTCTAGTCTAAGAAGGCCCTCATAGAGCCGGGCAGTGGTGGCGCACGTCTTTAATCCCAGCTCTTGGGAGTCAGACCTCTGTGAGTTTGAGGCCAGCCTGGTCTACAAAGTGAGTCCAGGACAGCCAGGGTTACACAGAGAAACCACGTGTTATTAGTTAATTAATTAATTAATTAATTAAAATTAAAAGGCCCTCATAGAAGGAAGAGACACAGACCAAGGGTTGGAAGAGATCAGAGCGGTCAGGAAGGGTTAGTGAAAGTCCATGCGGCAGCCATGATGTTGGCTGTGTGGGCGCCCTCAGGGTGGGGTACAGTGTTTATATAGTGACTGCTCTGAAACCTTGGTGGAGTCAGGCCTCTGTAAGGCCTAAGGTTGTCAGAGAGTAAGGGACTGGGGATTCCCTTCTCAGTTTCTCTCATCATTTCCTGTTCTTCCTCTGGGTTTTGCTGGGGACAAGCAGGCATAGTGTGGGATATGTGTGGGAACTAGCTTCATGGCTGGCCAGACATAAGTCACCAACATCTTTATCAATAATGACATTCCAGGATCCCAGCAGTGGCACCTTGGCTGTCTGGCTGAGCAGCCTGCTAGACCATTGCCATTGACTGTGAGGAGGGACCCTGAAGTCCTCAGCCACAGGCTGGTGAGATGGCTCAGCAGGTACAAACACCTTGCCACAAAAGTCTGATGACCTCAATTCTATCCCCAGGTTCCAGAGCAGGTGGTGAAAGAAGGGAACTGACCCTTGACCCCTGAAAATTAGCCTCTGATCTCCACATGTGCTTCATAGCATGCATGCACCCAAATCGTAAACACATGCAAACGTGTGCATACGTGGTCATGCATGTACTTGCATTATAATAATAACATAACTTTTGTTTGTTTGTTTGTTTGTTTTCGAGACAGGGTTTCTCTGTGTAGCCCTGGCTGTCCTGGAACTCACTCTGTAGACCAGGCTGGCCTCGAACTCAGAAATCCGCCTGCCTCTGCCTCCCGAGTGCTGGGATTAAAGACGTGCGCCACCACCGCCTGGCCATAACTTTTTTAATTTAAATTTTCAGACCGTTCAGGGTTTCTCTGCTGCTCTTCCACTGCTCCTCCCCCGCTGTGAGTCTCTCACAGCCTGTAAAGTTCTAGAAGGGATCTGAGGACAATACCCCTCACATAGCCTCTGCTCATAGAGCTCCACTGCTCATAAGGAGTGAGTGACCACCATGGTCCATGTCTCTTCCAAAAATACTTCTCGGTCCAGAGCCAGGTGCCTTACTTCAGTGTGGCATATTGGAAGGCCAATGCAGGTGGGGAGTTCTTCGCCCTCTCGACTCTCCTGTGCTGGTCACTGGGATGGGTGCTTTATTTAAGGACTACCCTCTAAACCATTATGGTGGAAGGGAGGCTGATCCTTGCACTAAGCTCATTCCTGGGGATGCAGAGTCCTGTCTGCGGCTCTGCTCTTGTGAGCTGACTGTCGTGCATGTCTACTTCAGTGACTCAGGTGTGGCAACAGTGAGCTGGGTAGCTCACTGCCCTACCTATCAGGCTCTCCCTTCTGAAGTCTTTCTCTCCAGCCTCACTGTCAAATACCCCTTTGAGCTACCCATGCCACCCCACATCTGTCTTCCTGGTCACTTACTGCTTCCCCGAGCTGGTTCTTGGAATTTGCTATCTCCCATCCTCTCACTCCGTGATGGCTGGAGCTCCAAGGACCAAACTCTACCATATAAATGTCCCTTCCCTCTTATGTCCCCATTCGCTTCCTTGGACACTCCAGCTCCTGTGACCCAGAATCAGTAAAGGACACCCAGTCCTCTCTGCTGAGCCATCTCACCAGCCTGCAGCTGAGGACTTAAGGGTCCCTTCTCACAGCCAGTGGCAATGGTGGCAGGCTGTTCAGCCAGACAACCAAGGTGCCACTGCTGGGATCTTGGAACTGTCACTATTGTTGAAGATGTTGGTGACTTAGATCTGGCCAGCCAGTCAGGGAAGATCTCCTGTATCCATGTAGAGCTCTGAAGAGTGTCCCGAGTTAGCGTATGAAGAGGAGATAATTTCCCTCAGAAAGTGCTTGGGGAGCCAGCTTCAGGGGCAAGAAGGCAGGTGGCTGAACAAATGTAGTCAGGCTGAGCACGTGGGAGGAAGGACTGACTGCTCAGGATGAGGGGTGTCTGGAAGACTCTGCTCACCCTGGCACCCTTAAAGGAACTTAAACTTGCCTGACATGGTAGCATATCTATACCCAGCACTCGGGGGATGGAAACAGGAGAATTAGAAGTTCAAAGTCATCCTCAGCCATATAGTGAGTTCAAGACCAGCCTGGTCTACTTGAGATCATGTCACAGAAAACAAAACAAAGAACTTGAACTTGGGTGACAAGCAGGAGAAGAGCCATTGAAGAGCTCCAACTGGGCAATGCCATGGTCATCGCTGAAAGACTAAGGCAGAGGATGTTGCTGGGGAATATTAGCCAGACCTGATGGGCAGAGTAGAAGGGACCATGGTAGATTCATTCAGGGCTTGAGAGTGGTTGGTCCTAAGGAAGGGCACAAGGGCAAAGACAGTGTAGCCTCTACTAGGCACAGAACACGCAGAATTTCTGTGTTACCTAACTTGGTCTCTGTGAAGTGGACCCATTGCCCAAACCAAAAGAGCCTCAGAAGGTTTGGGGTCACACAGCTTGTCCCACAGGTTGGGTTCATTTTGCTATAGGGTCTTTTCTTCTGCAAAAGCCAGAGCTTTGGGGCCAGGCCTGGACCCAACACACTGTGTTCTCGTTCTTTCTTTGATCTCCTTTCCCAGCAGCCCCTGGCTTACAGTTGAGCATCGGCAGGCCCAGCTCTCCCACATAGCCTTTGATCCTGACTCATGGGCCATAGAGCAGCCGGAGTCAGGCAAGATATTTGGTCCTAGGGCACATTGTCTGGACAGAGCTGGCTGTCCCTTGCTTATTTGAAGCAGACAGAGTGTCCAGGGAGGGAGATGAAGAAACAAGGGGGAAGGGACATTTGTATTACAGAGTTTGGTCCCCAGAGCCCCAACCACTGTGGAAGGAGAGGATGGGAGATAGTTCCTTCCTGGAATCAGAGAGAGCAAGAAGTGACCGGGAAGACAGATGTGCAGTGGGCAGGAGTGGGTCAAAGGGATGTTTGACAGTGGGGCTGGGGAGAAAGACTTCAGAAGCCTAGAGAGCCTTTGACATTGTCACGTCATGACATTGGCATGAAGGCTGGGTTGGCAGTGAACTCTCAGAGCCTTTACCCACCTACCCAGGCAGCAGCTCCGGCTATGAAGGACACCATGAGCTTTTCACCACCTTCAGCTGGGATGACCAGAAAGTTCGCCGGCTCTTCATCAGAAAGGTGACCACTTCTCCCATGCTCTGGGCTGGAGAGAGGGCAGTGAGGGGCTTGGGACCCTATACAGGAACCCCTGGAAGGACCTTGGCCCAGCCTCTACCTGCAGAGGGCTTTCCCTCTCTACCAACATCCCAGCTCATGACTCCTCCTGGCACGAGCTTCTGAGGTCTCACCCAGGGCCCTTGCTCCTTGTCCTCTGGGTTCTGTAGGCTGTTCCACCTGAGGATCTGGTACCCTTCCTGTTCCTCCTGTCTGAATCTTTCCAGTGGCCCTGTGAAGGAGAGTGGAAGTATCCAATAGGGAGGTCTGGACTCAAATGGGTCCCTGGGAGCTGGGTCTCTCAGAGACTTGTGGGGCTCAGGGCTCCCTAAACTGATCATTCCCTCTCTCAGGTCTATACCATCCTGTTGGTCCAGCTGCTGGTGACTTTGGCAGTGGTTGCTCTCTTTACCTTCTGGTAAGTTAGCAATGTGGACTGATGCCTTCCAGGAGGGCCATGGTTAGGCCTGGGGCAGGGGGACTCCATCAGACCTCTCCTGAAATGTCTACTTGGAGAGATGAGGGGCCGTGGATATCCTCGTGCTGGGGAAGAATGTTGGGTGTACATCATGTAAGAAGTTCCCCAAACAGTGTGAGGTGGGCCCTGCAGCTATCTGTGATGCTTCATTTGGCATTGCTCCATTCATCCATCCAGGTTCCCCTAGATCCCAGCCTGCCCATCTAGAGCCCAGTCCTGCTTCCTTTCTCTGAGTCCAGGGGGTGGGAGGGGGGAGGTACAGACATTGAACAGAAACAGACCTGGGGTAGCCTCTGACTCTGTCTGTCTTTTTCTACAGTGACGTCGTTAAGGACTATGTCCAGGCTAACCCAGGCTGGTACTGGGCATCCTAGTGAGTATTCCCCACCCCAGGTTCCTTCCTAGAGATGCCCACTGTGTTTTGTTGGAAGAGCCAAGTCATCATATTCCCACATCCGAGGGGGGAGAACCTCAGAGACCCCCAGCATGGCCAGGAGCAACTTTTGGATTGTTCAGATCTGACAGCTGGAGGTGGGGAGCAGGTGGCACACCCTACACAAGTTGGCGAGGGCTGGGGCTAGAGCCCTGGGGTGGAAAGAGCTGGTACCTTGACCCTAGGAGGGAAGGGGCTGGAATACCTGACCTTCTCTGATGATAATATTGCTACTCCTATTAACATTGTTAATAATGTTATGAAATTATTAATCATAAGAGCCGCCACTTAATGAGCGCCTAATTAAGGGCTGGGTATTGTTTCGTGTGCTCCGTGTACAGTATTGCATTTGATCCTTAAATCTACTAGGTATGATTACCTCAGAAGACCTTAAGACTCAGAGAGGTTGGGTAATTTGCCCAAGATCACACAGCTAGACAGTGGCAGAGTTGGGTTCAAGTTAAGACTTGTGCTCTTAATCCCTCTGCCTGGCAGTCTATCCTGCCCGCCAGCCACTCGGCTGACAGTAGTCCTGTACTCTGTAAGGAACATGGTGGGCTATTTGCAAGAAGGATGTAGGTGACTTGGACCCTTCTTCCTGGTAACTACAGAATAATTTTGGGTATTTCCAGAGAAGAACCATCCTAGACTCAGAAAACTTTTCTCTCCACGGTCCCCATTGGCATCCAGTATGAGCCAGCCCTGTACTGGGGCTACTGGTCAGGAGGCCTCTGCCTATAGGAGAAGGTAGTGGATGGTATGTATGCCAAGGAGCTTGTGCAGTTGTCCAGGATGGATGATGCAGACTTCACAGGGTAGACAGGGTTGGGAGTTAGACTGACAGACTGCAAGGGGCTAGACTGACAGACGAACAGAAGGACATCTCAGAGAGCAGCAGGGCCCTTGACTCTAAGCATCAAGACATAGCATGACAGAGGAGTCCGCACACTGACTGGCCTGTTCTTGAATAGGGATCCAGTGTGGAGCTGGGCTCAGCACAAAGCCCCGTGAGCCACCAGAGCCTAGAGTGGGCTTATCGTTAGCACAAATGGGCCAAGACTAACAGTGAGGAAACACTTCCCAGGATTCCAAGAGTGAAGACATCCATACAGAGTCTTTCCTAGGGCCCAGGACAGAGGGACAGTCAGCAGCCCAGGAGGGAGGGCTGAATCCTAGGGAGTTGGGAGGTACTGTGTGTACATCTAATGAGGCCCCAGGGACGGCCACCTTGGCCAGCCCACACAACAGGTTGGCATGGCTCCTAGCACGTCAGCACCGTCTGGAAGGCATAGGTCCCCCTGAGACCTTGGAAATGGTATCCTGGCCCCTCTTCTGTGACACAGTCTGTGGGATTCCATGTCCTGAGTTCCTCATGGCAGACACAGCTCCGGGAGGTGGGCAGAGTCCGTTGGACTGTGCCAGAGAGGTAGGGATGGGGAGGGAAGGAACATCTGGCCTTGGAATGGTGACATTCAAGGAGCAAGCAGTGATGAGCAGGTGGAAAGAGGTGGGGAAATGGGCATGGCCTGTGCTCTCCTGGGACACCAAAAAGGCCTACCTGCCTTCCACACCCCTTTAGTCACTTCATCCTGCCCCTGAGTCTCACCTCATCTCCTGAGTATCAAATGCTCCCTGAGGGCTCCCTTGTTGTCTCTTCCTGTTGGGACAGCATTCATAACAGCAAGAATAAAACAGCTCTTTTTAATGCATGAGGCGCCGAGCCAAGTGTTTCATATATAGCTTTAACAACCCTGCCAAGCAGGTGCTGCAATGATCTCCACTTCACAGATGAGGAAACTGAGGAAGAGAGAAGTCCCTGAGCATCAGAGCCAGGGTAGAAAGCTAGAACCACCTGACAGCCACATGCTTGCCCCCTGTGCACTGCTTGCTGTAGCCCCAAGCGCTAGGGCAAGTCAGCTGGGAAAGCGGTGGATTTAGTACCTGGTTTTCGCCTGAGTCTCAGTCCCTGTCCTGACACTAAGCAGACTGTCTTAGGCCCTGGGGTGAGGCTGCAACAGGAAACCAACTGGTTTTGCTCACACACACAACCCCTGTCTTTGGGCCCCAGCAGCCCTGGCTTTCTCAAGTCCCTGTTGTCTCTCTCCACTGGGCTCTCTCCTAATTGTCTGATTGCTCCCACTGAGCATGGTGTCTGTGACAGAGCAGAGGGATCAGAGAACAGCAAGCAGAGGTGGAGAAGCGTGAGGTTAGAGCTGGAGCGGGGGTGGCTCAGGAAAGCTGTCAGTCAGCCAGCTTGTAATGACTATAAGCAGCTCCCATCCACGAGTCTAGCACAGCGCCAAGCCTGTGCTAAGTGCTTCTGCTGCACATCCCACCAGGCCTCCCAGGACTGGCAGGCGGTCTTTCTGTTCTGCAGTACAGAGGACTGGGGCTGGCTGTTAAATTCTTGTCCATGGCCACTGACTCGTGGCAGGCCTGGGACAGGACTCCAAAGCTGCACCATGGTCTTTGGAAGCCTGAGTCTCTCCAGCCTTCCTTCTGATGCCCATCTTAAGGGTTGAGGAACCAAGAGAGTGCAGAGAAAAGGATGTGAGGCCCTTGGTCCCAGGAAGCTTCTGGGCTGGCCAGAGTGGCAAGAGACACACAACCAGGTGATGTTATTGTCATAGTTGTTGATGTGACTAAGACCCTATGGAGCAGGTGCCAGATGACTTCCACTAGGGACAAGAGGGAACTTCTGTCCCCTATGTGCAGGGTGGCCACAGCTCTGGCACCTGGCATCTGATTGCAGTAGAGCCTCCAGGGTCATAGGCTTCACATTCCAACATTGCCTCTTTGTTACTGTTTTGGTTTGTCTTTTTTATTTCATGCAGAAATATTTGAAGAGCGCTTACTGGTATCAGGCTCCAGGTTAGATGGCAGGAAAAAGAAGTCACAAGTGGGCCTCCAAGTGCTACAGGGGAGCAGGGACCATGTGAGCTGAGCCGGCTGAGGCTACAGTCAGAGCTGTCTGTGCTACAGAGGAAGCCATGAAGAGGGAGTCTCAGTCTTGCCAGTGGGGTGATGGGCATGTTCTGAGGGTGCAGAACAGGGTGTGATGAGAAGCAGGAGGGTGGATGAGGTGACAGTAGAGGTGAGGAGCCAGCAGTGGGTGGACTGTGCTGCAAACGTTGCCAAGTCTTCCGGGGAAGCGTGTGATCTGATCGGCCTGCAGTGTGAAGGGTCGAAGGCTGGACTGCAGGAGGGGTATAGTCCCAGCCAGAGCGAAAAGAGAAAGAGGTGGCCCAACTCCAAAGGGAGGTGGTGGGGACAGATTGGGAGAGTGAGGTCTGAGTAGGAGGCTGAGCAGATGCAGGTTATTAATTGGGTGTGGCAGGGCAAGCAAGTGCCAAGACTGATGCTGAGGCCTCTGGCTGGGCAGCTGGATGGTTGCCTGTATCCTCTGCAGTGTGTGTGTGTGTGTGTGTGTGTGTGTGTGTGTGTGTGTGCGCGCGTGCGCGAGGAAATACAGAAGTCAGCTCAACCCCACCTCATCTGGTATGTTTCTGAAAAGCTCTGTTCCCTAGGCAGCCAGATAGATGCTCCAGTCTAGTGCTGAAGGGGAAAAACGGGGCTCAGGGAACCCAAAAGTGTGTCATTGTGGCACTGGGGAAACAATAGGAGTGACCAGACATCGAGCTCAGGTAACATAAGGACCGAGTGACAACCGAACTCAACAGGGTCACCCCGATGTGACAAAGCCAGCTCTTGTTACGTGGGCCTGAGGCCAGGCTGTTGGACTGGTTGAAGAGATGAAGAGACACTGAGTAGACTGTCAGGAGAGCTTCTGAGAGGCAGCTCCCTGCTGGAGCTAGCACCAGAGAAGACACTGGGTGAAGATGGGGAGAAGCCAAGGAGGTTGACAGGGGAGACCAGGTGATCCTAGGATGGTTAAAGTAAGCCATCACTGGGTCACAGCCTAGGACCAAAGCCCAAACTGGGGGGCATCGACCTGGGAAAGGGCCGAGGGACAGGAAGCCTGGTAGTGCCACCTGAGGTTTGCAGGTGATGGTCCAGGAGTCACAGCACCCTCTCTCACTATCCCAGACCTTTCTAGAACACAGCAGAGAGTTCTGGAAGATTTAGGGAAGGAGGAAGCTGTCATGGAGGACGGGTGAGATTCGGAGGAGATGGGGGAAGTACCGTAAAGCCATGCTGAGGGGCTGCCGAGGGTGGAGCCTATGTGTCTAGTCTGTCTTGGGAGCTCACCCCCCCATCTTCCATCACTTCATCTTTGACCCTTGCTTTCCAAAAAACTCTAAGCAGTCAGCTACCTGCCAGCCACTTCCCACTGGACGTGGCCGCCTGATCCACAAATTGATTCCTCGTCCTGTTCTGCCCTATGTGGGTCAACCAGTCAATGCTGAGTCACAGGCTGCTAGGGAAGAAGAGCAGCTGACGAGATGACTAGGCGCAGGGATGAGAGAGGCAGCCTGTGGCAGTGGTTGGAAGGCAGCTCCCTGCAACTGGTGCACCTTGGTTTCAGCCCTTCGCAACAGGATGGCTTCATAACCATGGACAAGTCACCTGACCTCATCTGCAAAGGAGAACACAGCCCATGGAGAAGGGGGAACATGTCAATATTTATTAAACACAACCCAAAGCAAACATCAACCCAGTTCCCTTGGTCAGTGTAGATAGTTCCAAGCCAGCCAGAGGAACATGATGAGGTCTTACTTCAAAAACTATATAAATAAACAAATAAATATTTACCCAGCACACAAAATAATATTTCATAGTAACTTTTAATTTGCTTTTTATATATCTATTATTTCTGAGGCAGGGTCTCCCATGGAGTAGGCTAGCCTCAGACTCCATAAGTAGATCAAGATGACCCTGAATTCCTGGTTCTCTGACCTGTACTTCCTGTGTGCCGGATTGCATCACCACACCATGGGGCCCAGCATGAGTTTTGTTTTGTTTTTTGTTTCTGTTTTGTTTTGTTTTCGGTAATGCATGTGTATGGGTGTGCACATGTGTTCATGTGGATCAGTGTGGGTGTGCATGTGTACATGTGTATATGGAGGCCGGTAGCCAGCTGTGGGTATCATCCTCAGGAAAGCCATCTACCTCCTTTGAAACAGTGTCTCAATAGCCTGGAGCTCCTCTGTGAGGCTAGACAGGCTGGCCATCAGGCTTCACCCCTGAGAACCCCCTTCCTGTCTTTGACTCTGAGAGCTGGGGCTCTAACAGCGAGCCGCCATGCCCAGCTTTCCACAATGGTTCTGAGGACTGAAGGCAGGTCCCTCATACGCACTGGCTACTCGCTTCTCCCTCTGAGTTTTGTCCCCCACCCCTGTGTGTGACTGAGCTTTTTAACTAAGGTCTCTTAGCAGAGTGGGGTGATGAAGTTTGCAGTCTCAGGACACAGGAGGCTAAAGCAGGAGGCTCACTGGGACTTCAAGGCTAGCCTGGACTACATAGTGGGTCTGTGCTTCCAAAACCAAACACACAAACGACACCACAGGTCTCTGAGGCCGCTTAGATTGAGTGGTAAGAACCGGAGGCTGTAGCTCCTAAGATTTAATATTGCTAGTGGTGGGCCTGTCCCACCCAACCCCACCTTCCCTTTTTGGAATTGGACCACCATCCTGCCCAGTCCTAGGATGACCACACCCTTTCCTCTGCTCTTGCCATCTTGCTCATGCTGGGTGCAGTTTCTGTAAGGGTGGCAGCTTGGATCAACTGGTAGGTAGACGGGCTCAGGAGAGACCCTCTGACTTGCCCACCCATCTCTCTCACAGTGCCGTGTTCTTTGCAACTTACCTGACTCTGGCTTGCTGTTCTGGACCCAGGTAAGAACGTGACTTGGTGGGGGAGGGGACCTGCCTGTCGGAGTATTAGTAGAATCTTAAAAATCTGCTCTGAGCCCTGCCTTCTGTCAGGGTGCTATGCAGCCCAGAGAGGGCCTCATCCCTCTCTGAGCTGGAGTCAAATGGGCCAGTCTGTCAGCCCTTCACTTTGCGCCTCTGAGGCAGATGAGCCGATGGGAGCATAAGGTTTTCAATGACACAGAAGAGGCTCTGCAGAGTGCAGAGTATGTATCCTCTGAGGCCTGTGGCTTGCCTTTCAGGAGACACTTCCCTTGGAACCTGATTCTGCTGACCATCTTTGTAAGTGACCGGGGTGACAGATGCTGAGTGGGGAAGGAGGTGGGACAGAGGCAGCATAGGTTTTGAGGACCAGAGAGTCTAAACAGGGGACATTCAATGAAAGGGCCCCTGTGGAGCAGAGGTGTTGACCCTTCTTCTACCAGAGCACCCCATCCTCCCTCTGTCAGTGGGGTGAACACCTCCCCCACCCCGAGTCCTGTGTTCCCAGTCTCTCGTCCTTAGGAGATTGTATGGGAGTTCCAGCCAGAAACGGTAATGAAAATAACTCTCAAAGGGACAGCCAGCCTGAGGAGCCTGCAGGCCGGCCAGGGAGACAGTTTAGCTGAGCCTCAGTCCTGATCGGAAACCCGCATGGACGAACGTGGGATCGATACAAGGATTATATGCATGGGGTGGAGGCCCGGGCTAGAACTTGAGGGTGCCTGGGGCCCCCTCCCCCTGAGTCCACATGAGATAACATCCCTCCGTTCTGCTTTCCTTTCAGACCCTGTCCATGGCCTACCTCACTGGGATGTTGTCCAGGTAAATGGGATAGAAGTGGCCTAGGTAGGTATGTAGCCAGGGTCTGGCTACATCTGAAGGAAGCTCTCCACAAACCCCCATCTTTCCAGGGAGCTCTTGGGCTGAGGAGGGACCCAGGCAGACCTGCTGCCTTGGCTTTGATGTCTCCTCCTAAGGCACTACTTGGCCAGCGGGCCCCAAGACCCAAGCAGGCTGGTGGGGTTGGGATGAGGGATGGTGGTGAGGAAGATGTCATCCAGGAAGTGGCTTTAAAGCCCGGAGCTCCTGGTGGTATAAACTGTCCTCAGACACCAACATAAATTCACCCCGCTCACTCTGCCTATTCAAGAGCTTCACCCCAAGAGTGAGTGACAGAGAAGCCTGGGAAAGCTGTGAGTCCTGGGAACGGGGATGGGTGGGAACATAGGTCATGAGGTCGGCTTCTGTCAGGAAGTAGTCCTATAAGAGGAGGGATGGGGAGGGGGAATCCTGCTGACTGAACGCCTGCCCTCAGTTACTACAACACCACGTCTGTGCTGCTGTGCCTGGGCATCACTGCTCTTGTCTGCCTCTCAGTCACCATCTTCAGTTTCCAGACCAAGGTCAGCCCTGGAGCCTGTGGGCAGGGGAGGGCACGTGGGCCAGGGGTCTATGTGGGGCTGAGGAGAGGCAGAGGCCTGGGTTGGATCAGGGGTTACTACCTGGAAGAGGGATATATTGGGTTATGGGGGTGAGTGCAGATTTGCAGGTCTCAGCCTCTGGCTGCATACTGCTGAGGCCCAGTGCTGATGCTGATGCTGATGCTGACAGCCCCCTGTGTCCCGCAGTTTGACTTCACCTCCTGTCAGGGTGTGCTGTTTGTGCTGCTCATGACCCTCTTCTTCAGTGGACTCCTCCTCGCCATCCTCCTGCCTTTCCAATATGTGAGTCTCAGTCTACCAGTCTGTGAGGGTGGTGGAGATGGCCCGATGCTCAGGGTGCATGCCTTCCTACCCCTGTAGGGCAAGCCAGGGTCAAAGCCTCATGGCCTGCTACCCTGGCCAGCCCTCCTGGCACCTGCCCCCAGGTGTGTTGGCAGCATATGCAAGCAAACAAGGAGACTTTTCTTGGCAGGCCTGGGCACCTGCCCAGCTCCATGAGCCGCATCCGGCTTCACTTTCCCGGTCCTCCCCTGCAGGGGGAGGGAGGGGAAAGGGAACTGTAGCTGAGAAAGATACAGAGCTCCAGGCCCGTGGGCTCAGGGGCCCTCCTGGGGGACCAGCCAAAGTCCAAAGAGGCAGAATCTGGCTAGCCAGGCAGGAGGAAATCAGCCGTGGGCAGCAGTAGATTACCCACCCCGTCTCACAAATGCCCACCCACTGGAGGGCTCTTCCTGGGACTCCAATTGGCATCCTGCCAGCCCCAAAGAATGCCCACTGTGTAGGAGCTGAATCGACCAATGCTGTGGATTAGACTGGAGACGGGACAGGTGGTTTGAATCCTGAGAACACAGGAAAAAACAAGTTGGATCTGTTAGGGACTCAATGGCATTCTCTCCGGCCACATCCAGCACCTGGTCTCCCATGGCCTCTTGTCTGCCAAGCTGGGATGGTATTCCTTATTCCCGCTACACACTTCCATACTGCCCAGCCTCAGCCTCCGGGCAGTTGGCATCCAGTCTAGGATGTCAAGATTGATTTTGGCACCTCGGCTCTTCCCAGGATCCTGTTGACAAAGGGAGGGCCGGAGCTGGCCTGGGGGCCTCTATGTATCTAGAATGGGGAGGGGGCTACAGGAAGGAGCCCCAGAACTTCAAAGAACCCTTAATTGACCCATGTTGAGTTGATGGGATGCCTTTGTTTCCAGGAACCTTCTAGAAAGTTTTCTGGAAGGGCTCCATAGAGGGTAAGACTAACATGGCACCTTATAGTTGTGATGTTTTCGTTCACAGTCAGAGCGAGCACAAGCTGGAAAGGGCACTGCTCTGACCTCCAGAGGCAGGCCTATCATGCCCCTCTGCCAGAGACTCCAGATGCCTCCACTTCCATACCCACCTTGTCTGGCTTTTCCCACCTGAGCCCTTGTTTCCAAGGCAGAGATGGAGAGCTCTCTGTGGAAGAACAGACAGACCCCAGATAGAGCAGGGATGAGTGGGACAGCAGGAGGAGCCTAGAGCCAGACCCTGGCTGAGGGAGTGACTGGCAAATAGGATGAGTCGCCCTTGGTCAGCCTGAGACTGGGGCTGTGCTTTGAGGGAAGACATGTCAGGTCTGTTGGAACCTCCTGGGGGTCTCTCTAACCACTGCAAGCACCCTGAGAATCACCAGCCTCTCTCAGACTGGGGCTTCTTAGAGAGCAGTGACCCCTGTTCTTCCACCCTCTGGATTGAGCCTTCCCCCCAACCTCTAGCACCCCTGCCAGCCGATCTTTCTTATGCTAAGTCTATCTTTTCTCCCCACAGGTCCCCTGGCTCCATGCGGTTTATGCTGTCCTAGGAGCCGGTGTGTTCACCTTGGTGAGTTTGGCCCAGCCCCTGGGGCCACCTTCTCAGCTCTGTGACTCTCTCTCTCCTCAGGCCCTTCCACCCTGTGTCTTCCTTTAGTCTCTATGGAACCTTTCTGCAGCATCTGAGTGCAGGGCTGGTGCAGTGCCACATGTGGGGAATTCTGTCTCGTGTCCAAGACTAACTCTCTGAGCAGTCCACGGGGATGTGAGAGCATCAGGGTAGAAAATGGTGGCCAGAGGGGACCGGGCAACCAGGACTAAGATGAGGGGTCGTTCCCTCCTTCAGGCAGAAAACAGGGATCTCCTACTGTGTAGACCAAATTAATAGAGCCTAGAGCAGTCTGGGAAGATTCACACAAAGGGCAGAAGGCTCCATCAGAGGAAGCTTGTTCTTTGCTATTCTCACCAAATTCAGTTATTAGTGATGGCTAATTCATTTCTTTGTGTATTTATATACTGACTTGTCTTTTAAAAACAAACTGGCCTTCAGCTTTGCAATCCCCCTACCTCGGTCTCTGGAGTCTGGTCTTATAGGCATGCACCATACCTGGGGCTCGGCTAATTTATCCAGCACTCACTCTCCCCCAGCCGGCTCTCTTTTGTTCTTAATTCTCACACCACACCTAGCAGATAAGTCCCACTCTTCCAAGATCACAATGAAGAGGAAGTTCAGAGATGCCAGATAACATGCTGAAGTCATCCTGGCACCCTAGGACATGGTAGGACCAAGCTGGGAAGTTGGATATCTGGTTCCAGAGGCCAAGTGAGAAGTGCTTAGGAGCAGATGCCCAGGCAATGTGGCTAAAGATGAACAGATACCCTCCTAAGGCAGCCCAATACATCCTTGAGTCAGGTGGACCCCACACACCTGAATATGTGCCTCAGGATCACCCAAGAGACAAGCCAGGTGTTCATGACATCATGGGAAGCCATGCAAAGAGATATCTCTTGCCAGTGAATCAATGGCTGAATCTCTCTCTCTCTCTCTCTCTCTCTCTCTCTCTCCCTCTCTCTTTCTCTCTCTCTCTCTGGTTTGCTCAGTTACACTAAGTAGCTAGAGTCCCAGATTTGTCACAAATTGTCCAACACATCCCTGTGAGGTAGACAGTGCTGATGTAAGAATTGCCTCGTCCACACCCATGATCTTAGCATTTGGGAAGTGGAGGCAGGAGGATTAGAAGTTCAAAGTCATCCGTGGCTACTTAGAGAGTTTGAGGCCAGCCTTGACCACATGAGACCCTGTCTCAAAGCAAAGCACCTTCTATATCAAAAACCCTAGGGTTAAGGAGTTGTCAGTCTCACCACAGTAACGGTCAGATCCAGGACCAAGCCCAGTTGCAATGTGCCTATTTGATGCCATTCCCAGTCCCTGAGGTCCCTGAGAGAGAAGGAACTTCTCCTAGCTGGAACTTGGGCAGAGGATGGACAGAGCCCTCCAGCTGTCTTATATCAAGGGAAACATGATAGGTCAGAATGGTGAGGTCAAGGCAGAATAGAGCTGTGGTGAGCTGTGCTGGGCTTACCGCTCACCTTTCATGAGTCTTTATTGAGTATCTACTATGTGTGAACTGCAGTGCTACCTGCCCAGAAGCCTCAGTTTGGAGGAAGAGCATAGTGTTTGGGTGAATATGTCAGGTCTATGGGAACTCCCTGTAGGTCTCTCCATGATTACCCGAAGCACTGGGTGAATATTGTGAAGTGATCCATGACTACCTAGTCTAGGAACATGAGGACCAGAAGAGCTAGACACAGCAAGCCCTTCTCTTATGGATGTGAAAACCGACTTCTAGATAGATCAGGCAAATAGGCTAAGACAGTGGTTCTCAACCCACTGTGGGTCATGACCCCCTTGGGGGTTGAATGATCCTTTAACAAGGGTCAACTATCAGATTTCCTGCATTTCAGGTACTTACATTATGAGTCATAACAGTAGCAAAATTACAGTTCTGAAGTAGCAATGGAAACAATTTTGTGGTTGAGGGTCACAATCACATAGGGAACTGTAATAAAGGGTCCCAGCATTGGGAAGGTTGAGAGCCACTGGTGTAAGGTTTCCTGGCAAATCAACTAAGTATGGGTCAAGACTGGGTTGCCAACTTACCTTATTCTATCTGCCACATTCCCTGTCAGTGGGGATCCCACTTCTTGGAAACCCTGGGTCCTAAATAAAGTAAGATATCTAGTTACCCCAGGATACCCACTTCTCCTGGCTCCTGGACCAGTGCTCCTCCTTCCAGGTCATATTTTCTCAAGCAAAGAGCAATCTCAGAGAATTGAAGGGGGATCGGGATAGGAGAAAGGAAGAGAGCAAAAATCAGGACCACCAACCCCGGGGCAGAAGCATCAGGAGGCCTCAGAGAGCAGCCGTGGCTGGGGCCAGGAGAAGAGTCAGACCAGAGCAAGGGAGGCAGGTGGAGTTGGAAGACAGCCTGTGAAGGGCCAGGGCATGCACTTTGCTTCCTGCGGGTCAGGTTGCAGCAAGTGTGGAGGCTGCAGGATGAGGCTCTGCAGGCAGGTAGGGCTGGGTGGATGGCAAACCTTTAAATCTCTTCAATAATCCCTCCTGGTCTTAGAATAATAAAGATAATCCCAGCCATCTGTCCCACCCATAGCGTTCTGTAGACTGCGTTCATGCTTATTGCTTCATTGTGTCATACCACGACCCAGGGAAGGAAGCAAGGCTGACATTGTTCTAAGAACTTCCTTGCACACTGGTGGCCCTGTGTGTTAAGTTGTGGGGCTGGTAAAGTCAGTAAAAGACAGGTCCGGGGACAGATATCCCAGGATCAAAGTGTCCTGAAACTGGTGACCAGTGCCTCTGTGGTCACCTGGTGAGAGGATATACCTCTCCATCCTCTCCACCACCACCACCAGCATCAACATCATCAACATCATGACCACCAGCAGCATCAACATCGCCACCACCACCACCATCATCACCATCACCACCACCACCACCACCACCATCAACATCATCATCATGTATCTCATATGCTGACTTCTCTACTAGACTCTTGTGTCAGCATAGAAACATACTGTGATTTCTCCCATCTAAAGGAACATAAAACCCACAAAATACTCTTAACCCACATCTCCCTAAAGTTCTTGCCCAGATATAGCAAAAAAAACCAAACAAAAAACCAAAAAAACTCCTTAGGAATCTCTGTTCATCTCCCACAATGCCCCACTCCACCCCAGTGCCCCCTTCCCCCAGTTGTCTGCTCCTATACTTTCTTGTGTGCCTTTTCTATAGCAGCACCGAAGGCGGGGTTTTGTGCATGCTGACTTGTGAGCTCTTCCACTGAGCTTCATCCCCAGTCCACTGAGCACTCTGCAGAAGGTGGTATAATCCAGTTCACAGGGACAAACCCAGCAGGCAGTCTCAGCCCTCCTTGGCCTAACTCAATAGAAGCATCCTCCAGGCCTCCTGCTCCTGGTTTTTGGTTAGGCCGCCCCATCATGACCTGCCCTGGGTCCCCGAGTCTTTCCATCCTCTTCCTTCTGGACCCCAGGTGGGCCCAATGCTTTGGATTTTGTGCTTCACGCTGATGACTGTGAATTTATGACTGCAGCCCTAGTGTCTGAGTTCCAGACTAGAGTGTCCAGCTGCGTAATCAGTGCGCCCGTTTGAAATCTGACTGACCCTTTTTACCCTAACTGACATGCAAGCAACTTCTTTTGCCTGGGTCCCTCTGCCTTTGTGTTCTTCCCACGTCCTCTCTCAGTGTTCCCACTCGAGGCAAATTCCTTGGCAGCTCTCTCCCTTCCCGAAACCCTACACATCAGACCCAGTCGGCAGCAGGTCTCATGGCTCTACCTCTGTTCTAAGCAATCTGCCAAGCTTTGTGGCCCTTCTTTCCTGTGTCACCAGGCTTGTTTCGATTCCCCCTCCCCCCTCTGCAGCTTCCCTTGCTGTTCCCATTGTCTCTGGTCCAGGCAGCAGGCAGAGGTGGGAATCCCCTGCTACGTGTCCAGCAGATGGTTGCTCCCCACAGGCCCCCTTTGAACTCCTCCCCAACTCTGCTGTGTCCCCTGCTGCCTAGGCAGAGCTCCTTCCAGACCCAGGATCCCACACCGATCTGCTCCTCTGTCCGCTGAGGCGCTCCCATCTTTCCTTCTTCTCCTTCTTTGTTTCCTTCACTGTCCGTGTTCTGTCGTCGTGCCGTGTCTGCCCTCTCAAGCTCTCTCCCCTCCTCCCTGAGTCCTAGCTCTGGAGACCCTATCTTCCTCAGACGCATTCTGGGTTTTTCTGATCTGTTTGGTTTTCTGACTCAAGGGAAATTTAAAGTCCTTGAGAGAGAGGCTCACCAACCATTCTGGTTGTGCATCAATGTAGCCCCAGCTCTCGGAACAATCTAGAACACAGCAGACACCCCCAGGTGTTTGTGGGGTGAATGGATGCCCAAGGAGTCAGTAGGGGCAGGCATCTGAGGTGCTGGGAGGGCCATTTGCACAGCTGAACGTCCCGCTGTCTCCTGAGAGTCACAGGGAGGAGGATGAACTTTGGTGGCCAGTGACACCCATAATGTCTCATTCAATTAGTGCACCAAAAAGCCTTGGTTGAGATCATCTTGAAAGTTACATAAACAGTCGTTGAGAGTGAACATGGATGGGCCCTTCTGCTTAGAGAAGACAGGCCCTTGCGTACCATGACTCATGGAAGAATCCTTTGTCTTAAGCTACCCCCAAAAAGGTCCGGCAAGGTTAAAGCAGCATTCCCAGGCATGGAACCCTGAAGCCTCAGGCGTTGTTAGAGGAAGACCGGCCCTTGGCCCTACCCCGCACAGTTTCTGCCCAGCCCTACCGCCTGGCCCATGAGTTTACCTCTCAAGAAAGTACCCAAGTGGAGAGAAAAGGGGAGAGCCACTTGGAGCCAACACCTTTGAGCTGACTCACTCACTTCTTACTAGCATTTCAGTCCTGGCATCCAGTAGGGGCTAGGGGTCAAGCTGCAAACTCAGGGCTTCCTGACAGGGCTCCAAGGCTGAGTGTGAGGGGGCCGCTTTTCAAGGCTGGACCAGCACCCCTAGAGGCCTTGGCTTCCATGACCAGTATCCCTACCCTGAAAGATAGAAGAAGCTCTCAGGGTCAGAGCTGAGGGTTCTAGGAGAGAGGTCTGTAAAGCCCAGGCTGGTGGGAATAGAGAATGCCCCACAGAGGGTCCAGGGCTTCATCTGACACTCCCTGTTACACCTATACATTGTTGATGGGGCAGTAATGGGGCCAAGGCTGTGCTGACTGTCCTTGTTTTGTCTGACTGCAGTGCAGAGAAAGAGTCCCATTGTGTCGCTAACCCACAGAAGGCTATGTGGGAGGAGCCATCTCAAAGGCCAGAATCACCCTCCAGTTGTACAAGAAGGAACAGGGCACCAGATGGGCCCAGTTCTGGGTACCCTCCAACTAGGAAGCCTGTGATTTTCTAAGCAAAGGGTTGTGTTTGCATTTCTTCTTACCTCACCCTTACAGCACGCGCGCGTGCACACACACACACACACATGCATGCACCCCACCTTGCTTCCCTCGGCATCTGGGGACTGCTGTCCTCTTGGCTGTGTGATGGGGGCAAGTTGGTTATACTGTGTCTTAGTCATGTCTCAGTCATGTCAACAAATGATGGGGACAGTAATGTGACATTTGTTACAGAGGCTTAAGTGGGTATTTAAAAACAGTCACAAGACTCTGCTGGGTGTTATTTTAATCCTTGTGTTTATGAGTTGTACTTTGTGATATACGAATACATCTATTCCTGGGTTTCGGCTTTTAAAAATCTTAAGTACAGATGAAGCAAACATTTCAAGCACACTTCTTGGCTTTTAATGGTGTCCATGATGGGCAGACTGTTCTATGGACATGCTTGTCTATAGGCTCCTGAGTCACAAATGTACTTTTGTGAAGTTGTGTGATAAGGTTGTTTCCGCAGGTCGCTTTCTTCTCGTGGTGGCAGATCTCAGAGAGGTTTCTGACTCAGTTCTGCGTCAGTTTAGTTAACTGGCCCTTGTTGACAGACTGGATGGTTTCCAGTAAAGCTCTGTTAGAACCTGCCCTGTAAGAGCGGCCCGGGGCTCCCAGCTCCTGCACCGCACTGCCGTTTCTGTAGGACCGACTCAGTCCACGATCCCCTTTCCGTGCTGGCTCCGCACACTGCAGCCCTAGCTTTTTAATCCTTGTCTGTTGATGGCCTGTCCGTGGTATGGCTCTCCCACAATGCCTCAGCTTCATCTCTGAGGGAGGGACAGACAACAGATATAAGCTTGATTCCCAGTGTAGCAGGACCAGGCCAACTATGTGGCCAGAGTCTATATAGATCACCAGTTCTCAACCTGTGGGTGGCAATCCATTTTCGGGAACTGGGGGAGGTTAAATGGCCCTTTTACAGATGTTTACATTAGGGTTTATAACAGCAGCAAAATTAAAGTTATGAAGAAGTAGCAATGAAATAATTTTTGTGGTTGGGTCACCACAACATGAGGAACTGCATGAAAAGGTCACAGCATTAGGAAGGTTGAGAGCCAATGGTGTAGGTGTAGCCCTACTGTGTGGTGGACTAGAACAGACACTCTTAGCTCCTCTGTCCTGTGCAGGTCCCTCTTAGTCCCCTTGCAAGCCTACTCTGCTCCTATTCTACCAGATACGGGGAGAGGGTCAGGTTCCACCATCAGCAAGCCACCTTCCTCTCGAGGACCCCTGACCTTACAGGCTAAACAGTGACATGCCCACCTGCCAGGGCACACAGGGACAGTGAGCTGGGACAAAGTATTAGCACACACAAGGACTGTTTATGCATTCAACATACATTACTCCTGTTCTGGTTCTGCACTGCCTCTGACCCCATCCCACACACTCATGCAGAGTCCTGTGTCCAGCTGGCTTCTAACGCCACCAAGGATTACCTTTCCAGGTGTCAACAGCTGGCCTTAGTCTGCAACTAGTGTGTTAACTATAAACAAGATAATCTGCTGTCAGCTCAGGATGTTGACAGTATTTTCTGTTGCCTAGGGGGATGCTAGCCAGTTACTTTTCCCTCACAGTGTGTGCTTATGGTGGGATTTTTAAAAATTATTTTACACTTAATCGTGGTGTGCTTGTGTGTGTGCATGCCACAGTGTGTGTGTGTGGAGATGAGAGGGCAACTTCTAGAAGTCAGTTGTCTCCACCGTTCGGGTTCTGGGGATCAAATTCAGGCCGTCAGGTTTGGTAGCAAGTACCCTTATCTGTGGAGCCATCTTGCTGGACCTTATAATGGAATTCTGATGATGTTTGTGGCCCTCTTTAAACTGTTTGTTTTTTTCAAAGTCAAGTTCCCTAGAACACAGTAGGTGCTCAGTTCTTTAAGGGCAAATTCCATGGAACACAGTAGCTGCTCATTAAATATGAGTGTGGACAAATAAGTAGAAAGCTCCCAGCTGGCTCTCAGAGATGAGGCTGCAGGGGTGGGTGGTAACCCCTTTGGGGTGGGTCTCCCCAGCTAGCACCATGTGGAGGAGAATCCAGGGCCAGGAGCCAAGGGCACGGGCAGCAGTGGGTCCACTCTTGTTTGCAGCCAGTTAGCTGTTCTGGGAAGGCACTCAGTGGGTGCTCCTTGGGAGGGGCACCCCCAGACCTGACCAGGTCCAAGCCTTCTAGGTTGAAAGATTCGGTTTCATGAGCTCACCCAGGGGTGACCAGGCTCTGGGGAAAGCAACCAAGCGCTGCTGATTGATAAGCCAGCTCAGCGATTTATTAACTTATGCTTGGCAGCTGTGCCTGTTAAACAGCCGGCAGCATTGGAGCTGGCCCCTCCGCCTGCTTTTCGCTTTGCAGAGGAAATTTCACTTAGAAAGCCAGATCTCTTTGCTGAGTGCGACGAGTCAAATGATAGTTTAGAGTAACAAGAGCCAGGGATGGTGTGACCCTCGTTGCTCTCCTGCTCCATGAAGCGAGGACTCTGAGGTCACGTGATTAAGTTGACTGGACCCTCAGCCTTCCAGACTCAGTCTGTGTTCAGCCTTTAATGCTGCTGAGCTCAGAGGCCTGATCCATGCATACAAGGCCCCCTTAACCCTTGCCACAGCTCACTATTTTCCTTCTGTTAAGGCCATGCAGATTCCCCTCAGAATCTCTCTGCCTCCCCAACATGATGTGGGAGCCACCTGAGTCTCATTAGCAGCATCTGCCTATTCCTGGGAGGATACAGCTCCCACCGATGCCTTAGTAAACCCCAGTAACAGCAACCATTCATTAGGTGTTGGCTGCGTGCCAGGTGTCCTGCACACAGTATGGTTATCATGGTCTCGGAACAGACTCGGGAGACAAGCACCCTCAGGAGACAAGCACCCTCATCTCCATTCAGTGCTAGGGAGTCACAGGCCAAGAAGAGAGTCCGAGTCTTGCTCATTCTCCCAGCTGCATGGGTGGCAGGGCAGAGTCTCCAAGTGAGGTGGCATCAGACTGAGCTCAGCATCACCCCTCCTCATACACCAAAGGCTGGACCCACTCCTTGTTGGAGTCTCTGATGTTTTGTGGCGTTAGCACAGAGGGCAGGGATACTCCCAGGGTTCTCTGTGGGCTACGTCTAACACAACTTCGAGGAGTCTGGGTCCTGGGTCAAGGAGGCGGTGAGAGAAAGGGATTGGGACATCTTCAGCCTCACTCCAGCCAAACACAAACTTCAAGGTCGGGTAACAGCTCCTTGTCAATCCCTTCCCACAATGCTCCCCATCCCCCCCCCCCTTAATTCTTCACTGTTCACAATGGTCCAGCAGGTCCCCAGGGCTTCCCAAGGGCTGCCCAAGTCTATCCAATGCCCACACCTCCTTCACACTCCAGAAAAAATGTGACCCCTCCTAGGACACCTTCCCCTTGAAGATCAAGAGCTCCCACTCCACGTCCCTAATTATAGCATAGACCCAGTGTTCACCTAATCATCTGAAGGTTCTCCCTCCCCCCATCAGGCAGTGGGCCTAGCCAAACACACAGACTCGTGTCCTTAATCGGTTCCGACTCAGCACATGTGTGACAGTGTGTGAGGAGCCCAGAGACACAGGCTTTACGCATGTGTGTGGTGGAGCAGCTAGGCACAGAACAGGAGTGATCTCACGTGTGCCGATTGACGCTGCTTCCCCTTTTAGACCCTGGGAGACTCTAGGACCTCGGTGCTCTGAAAAATGTCTCTGCCTGCCTGATTTCACGTGCTGAGCAAGGGGTTTCTGCAGCCAAGACTGCCCCAGAGGAAAGCTGTGGGGGAGGGGCAGAGTGTCTGTGGTCAAAGGGAAGGGCTGACAGGGGTAGCTGGGGACAGAGAGGAGCTGTGGCTAAGGGAATCTCTGAAGAGTCATCTGCTAGGCCCAGAAGGTTCCCCTGGGAGAGCAGAAAACTCATTGATGATCCTGGGTGCTACAGAAGATGACAGAGTGGAGTGGGTGCTGCAGCTAGCCTGCTCGAAGCCTGGAGTTGTCATTTCCCCACATGGGTAAACTTAGATAAATGTTTAACATCTCTGGCCTCAGTTTCCGCTAGTGATGACAATTCTATTCCAAGGAGCTTGTGTCTGTAAAGTGTATAACCCCCCACCCCTTGGGTTACCTGATGTGTGCATTTCCCCTCAAAAAAACGTAGCAGGGCCTAGAACAACAGCATGAAGACTGTTTCATCTAGAACGCCCCCTGCTTCAGGAAGCCCTCCCTCACTGTGGCCACACCCACACAGGGCTGCTCCTTCTTAGTCCTCAGCACTTTGGGGGTGTGGGTGGGGGCATTTTGTAATACTCTGGGGTTACTCTTGGCTCACTAACACCTCTTCCCCCTGCCCCCCCACCGCTCCCCAGAGGGCAGAGATTCTGCCTCTCTGCTGTATTTCTTCCTGGAACAAAATAAGTGCTCAGTAAACAGGTGGGGGGTGTGTGAACATAATCAGGGAGGAAGGTGTGGGGAAAGTTTCTGGCTATTACAGCAGGCTCACTGAACAGCCAGGTAATAAACCAGCAGCTTAACCCCTCAGTGTCACAGACTGAATGTCTGACCTCTTGTTCTGCCTTCTCTTCCAGTTCCTGGCATTTGATACCCAGTTGCTCATGGGTAATCGTCGACACTCACTGAGCCCCGAGGAGTATATTTTTGGAGCCCTCAACATCTACTTAGACATTATCTATATCTTCACCTTCTTCCTGCAGCTTTTTGGCACCAACCGGGAATGAGGAGCCCTCCCCGCCCCCACCCTCCTCCAGAGAATGTCCCTTCCCTGTCCTGTGACCCTCTCTGTGCTCCTGCAAAACCAGACATAAACTTGCTGCAGCCAGCCCTTACCTTGCCCTTCTGCAGCTTGTACATATGCTATCCTTGGGGCCCTGCCGATCTGAGGCCACACCATCCCCTGTGGTACCCCTGCCACCCGATTGCATCTTCCAAATGGCACAGTCAAGGCTGAAGGAATGAGAGGGAGGAAGCCCAGCAGGATCTCAGAGGTGGGAAGGAGACCCCAGGAAACCTGGCTGAGACTGTGACCCCCACCAAGTCTTCTAGGGCTCCATTTTTTCTTTCAGATCAAGCAACCATGGTTTGTAAGAAAGAAATAGCTGAGGGGGACATGGCTGGAACATGAGAACAAGGCTCAGTGGTGTGGGGCGAAGCTGTCTCTGGCTGTCACTCTCTCAGCTGTAGGCCAGTTGCTTGTTCTAGGGACCTGGGCAATATAAAAGGAGTAGGGAGCTGCTGCTTTTGTTACTTGCCTCAGTTTACCCTCCTGGGTCATCTGGGTCATAGAACAGGGGATATGCTAAGGCTGTCCTGAGCTCCCAGGAGGTGGAAGGCAAGGGAAGCTGGGAGGGCTGAACCAGAGGCTGTCAATCAAATCACATCCACTAGAAAGGCACGTATGACCGCAGGACTAAAACCCCATCTCTCTTTTTTCCACTCTGTGCCGTTCCCACAGGCCTGAGGGGAGTGGGGGTGGGAGATCTGGTGGAAGTGGTTCTGTCTGCTGGACTAGCCTTTACAGGGGCTGTCCTTCGGTCCCTTCCACACCTGTTTCCTAAGTCTTCCCCTATCTTCTGCTACATCCTATCTTATCTCCAGCCAGGCCTCCTGAGACCCGAAGAGTACAGGCATCCATTTCCCTCCCCCCCAGCTTCCCTGGCCACTCAGCCCAGAGTCCCTGGGCCCTTGCCCCCTTATCTCCACATCTCTGTAATTTGGAAGCTGTCCAGCTAATGGTCACAGCCAGGGCCAGTCCCTTGAGCCTGTCCCGTGTGATGAGGCCAGAGCTCCTTATCAACCTCCAGGCTGCTGGGATCTCAGGCAGAGTGTGCGTCAGCCACCCTGCCCTGGCTGAGCGCCTGCTGGAGAGGGGACCAGGGGCCCACACCTGGGGCAGCATGCAGGCAACACATGCATAATGGCAGGCTCTAGGCCAGTGGAAAATTACTGGGTAAAGGCTAGAAGACTCTGTGTGGATGTAGGGGAGCCTGTTTGCCCTAGAAAAGGGGACTTCCTATCCATTTCTGCCCCTGCCCCTGCCCCGTCCCTCCCCACCCTGCCTACTCCAGCCTTCAAGAAATATTTACAGAATCATTTGAAATTTTGTTCAATCTTGGATATTTGAGGCGGGAGGGTGGTGTGGAGGGACAGTTGGGGTGGGCGCTGGTCTAAATGAACTATGGGAGCAGTCCAGACTGGTCCTGCAGGGTTATCCGCACATCCCCATTGCAGAGGTAAAGCCAAGTGGCTCAGAAAGGCTTGGATAAATTTACTGTCATCTAGTAAACCTGAGAGACAGCCCAGAGCTACTTCCTCCAGTCTGAGTCTGGGCTGGATTGAGACTTGTGTAGCCCAGAGATGTGTGGGTGGACAAGCACTGTCATCTCTGGGGATTTGAGACACCCCCACCTGCCCCTATCACCCAGCCTGGCATCCAGAGACGCCAAACTCTTCGGCTTTCCCTCCCTGGAAGTCAGGTGGAAGGCACGATTCCTGGCTTTGGTTCTGACCTCACTGCCAACAGACTTACTACTAAGTAAGGGCAGCTTTCTGTCTGTGACTCTGTTTTCCTAGCTGCAAGATGGAAGTCCCCAACCAGTGCCAGTGTGGGGCAGGGAGAAGCATCAAGACACTTGGCTGACTTCCTCATTTAGTTGCTCCCTTTTGAGTGTCTCTCCTAATCTCTGACTTCAGTTCTAGAAAGGTTTAAAGCCCCTTCCCCCACTGACATGTCGCCCTAACACTGGCCAGTTTCCCAGAATCCACTTGTCCAAGTCCTCTTCTGCAATTTATGCAGACTGAGGATTGAGAAATTTTTCCAAGGCTAAGTTCCAAAATATTGGGGGAAGGGGCAAGCCCTCAGCCATAAATAATGTGACCGGGACACAAGTCACAGTGATCTCAAAGATTGCTGGTGAAGGTTGGGAGGCCCGGCAGGGTTTTCTTCTACTCAGCCAGCCACTAAACTGGCTCCAGGGCCGGAGAAGGGCTTGATGTCGACCCCTGGTGGGGCAACAGGAGTCCCAGGAACACCTGGGTGGGTCTTGGCAGGAGGAAGGGCGGGAACAAGAATGCAGGATTATGAGGAATGCGGGATTATGAGAAACCGAAGCTGGGCAGGTGTGGCAAGCTGTGAAGGAAGAAGGACTTCTCCTGGCCCCTCACATTTTTTAGTTTGGGTGGGGCCGGACCTATGACGGGGTAGATTGGATTTCATAAGGCTTGAGGGAGCCAGAAATCTCTGATGTGAAGCTAAAAGCCCTCTGAGGAAGCGTGACAGACCAGGAGGTCCCCTCCGAGGCTCAAGATGGAACGAAGTCGGGACATTAAGTCCCTCATTTTCCACACCAATTCCTGGGTCCGTGCATGGCTCTTTTGGTATAGCCCGTGGAAACCACAAAACCTCCTCCGGTATAGTAAGATTCTTCCATTCCATACCCTTTCTTCTGCGTAGCCCTGCAGGATCCCGAGGGGGCCGAGTTGGGAATTTTACATAGGGACTTTGCTGCCCCCTTCTGGCTATGAGACGAAAAGCGGAGTCTGGCTTTGCGCATCTCTCAAAACAGAGTTGGCCTATCTGCAAAAACCCATCTCTACTCAGTCCCCTGCCCTGAGTTTTTCTCGAGTGTCAGAGGGTGGAGATCTAGCACCAGGTGCAAGGACTTGCCTGCCACACACCCAGACGGGGCTGCCTTTTTGGCATCAGCTCCTCGAGTTCCCCATGGTCTCTTCCGTGTGCCTGTCTCTGGCCTCACCTGCCCAAGATCTGTGACTGACTATAAATAAGAATAAAAGCAATTACTAAGACACCTGAACTGTTTGCTTGTGGCCTTAGCCGGCTTTGTGGAGTGTGTGAAATGTCACTGAGCTACTTGAAATCCCCATCGATGTTTTCCTGGGGAAAGGCAAGAGGTCCTTCTGCTCAGGACACCTTTTCCTGGGAGCCTTCTGCAGATTGACCCAATCTTCTTGGTCCGTGGGAACCTGCTCTTTTCCGGGCCTGGTAAGAGTCTTTATTTTGAGGAAAAGTGTTTCCTTTAAAATGGAGAGGCTGGACATACCACAAAGCTTTGAACCTATAAAACAAGAGCTTCGGGGGACTATCTTGTACATCCCAGAGCACGTGGGCAAAAGCATCATTTGAGAGGATGAAGAGAAGGAAGGGGTGGAGAGAGGGAGGGATCTACTCCAACTGTTTTACGTAAGAGGAAACTTAGAAGCAAAAGTTTCAGTGACCAGTCCAAGCTTATGTATAAATTACCAACAGAATGGGATCAAAAGGCAAATCAGTTAATGATTATGTCAACAGATTTCCATGGTGTGCTGGATAGTTTTATGTCAAATTGACACAAACTAGAGTCATCTGAGAGGTTAAGAAAATGCCTCCATAAGATCAAGCTGGAGGCAAGCCTGTAGGGCATTTAGGGCCCAGCCCATTGTGGGTGGTTTCACCTCTGGGCTGGCGGTCCTAGATTCTATAAGAGAACAGGCTGAACAAGCCATGAGGAGCAAGTCAATATGCAGCACCCCTGCATGGTCTCTGCATCAGCTCCTGCCTTCAGGTTCCTGCCCTGTGTTAGTTCCTGTCCTGACCTCCTTTGATGATCAACAGCAAATGATATGGAAGTGTGAGCCAAATAAACCATTTTCTTCCCAATTTGGTCATGGTATTTTATCATAGCTGTAGTAACCTTAACTAAGACACATGGGTGCCCTGATGTGTGGATGTGTGGGGAAGGGACATGATCACACTGGAAGGAGAGGGAGATGGGGGGAATTTCTTCCTCCTCCTCTTCCTCTTCCTCCTCCTCTTCCTCTTCCTCCTCCTCCTCTTCTTTTCTAGCATAAGCTCTCAGTGTGTACAGAGCATGCCACAGCTGTGAAGAAGCAGAAGGAAACAGCAGCTGAGAGCATTTAGCCCCAGGACCTTCACCCTCTCTTCTTTCCTCTCTGTTTTATGCTTATTTGTTTTGTTTGAGATAGTCTCACCATGTAGCCCAGGCTGGCCTCAAACTCACAGTCTTGCCTTGAGTTGGGATTATATGTGTGTACCACCCTGCTTGGGTCATTAATAAAACCTGAGAAGGAGGCAGTGCTGAGCTATGGTAGGGGACCAGGAGACCTCTGGCAGAGCAGAAATGGACAAAGAATCTAAGCTGGGGAGAGGGAATGCTGGACTCTCATGCTTCCTCCAGCCAGCATGAGCGCTACAGCCTCCCCAACTCATCTCTAGACTGCCAGGGTTTCATTAGTTTCCTGAGGCTACTGTAACAGATGGTCATGAACTGAGCAGCTTAAAACAACAGAAAGCGTCTGTTCCACCACAGTTGCTGAGGCCCGAGCCTTGCTCGTTCCCCTGGGAGGCTGCTGGTTTTCTTCAGCATCCTGTGGAACCTTCCAGTCTCTGCCTACTTCAGCACATGGACTCTTCCTGGCCTCTCCTCCTTCCTTTACAGAGCAAGACTGTGTCTGGACCTCTAGCCTGCAGCACACCCAGGAGGATGGGCTCATTTCTAGATCCTTATTCTGGTAAAAGATCCAATTTCCATGTACAGGTATGGGTTTTAGGACTTGGACATGTCCAAGCCAGCTCCATGAGCCGCTCCCCTCTGGAAGCAGCTGCTGATTCCACACAGCCCTCCCCACACAGCTGAGAGAACCTTCATTCCCATTGCTAAGCTCCCACTGAGACTGGTCAGATTCCACAACCTGACCCAACTCACATACAACCATCCATCACTACTCAAGGGTGTGTCTACTCCCAGAAAATCCATTTGCCAATTCCGGGACAATGCTCTCCCACACCCCACAGATGGCTCAGACACTTCTTCCAAACACAAAGCCTCTGCTCTCTCCAGTCTTCTCGTTGCTTGGACAAAACCCTGCTGAAAGAAGCCAGCCTCTTCTACCTCTTACTTTAGCACCTCTAGTGCCTTTGGATGGCTTCCTTTCATTTCTTGAGCCATTATATAAGAAGTTTGAGTATCCTGGGGTCACATGCTGGAGGGACCCATGGTCGGGTACACTGCCAGAAGCTCAGTCTTCCTGCCATGCTCACCAACGTGGCAGCCACATGAGGGAGGAAGCCACCTTGGAAGTGGTCACTCTAGCTTCAGCTTCTCCTGGCTCCAGGTATTTGAGATTTCCAGGTTGAGGTCCAAGCCACCACAGCACGTGGACAAGTCTGAGTCCTGTCCAATTCCTAACCCACAGATCCCACAAGCACAGTTAAGTGGCATGGTTTTGCGGCACTAAATCTGAAGTCATTTACCAGGCAGTAACAAAAACAGAATGTGGTCTGGAAGTGATGAACCCTCATAATCAGAAAACAAATAAACAAAGGCACTGGGAAGAGAGATACCTAAGGGGCTCCCAAAAACTGCTCAGGAAAGCTAGAAGGACCTGCAGGCCTGATACACCAGAACTAGGGATGGAGATAGGTGAATTTCGGGAGCCACTGGCTGGCCAGCCTAGCAGAAATGGTAGACTAAGGTAGAGAGACACAGAGTAGTGTTCTCAACCCCTGGGTCACGACCCCTTTGGAGGTCAGATAGCAGATATCCTGTATATCAGATGTTTATGTATGATTTGTAACAGTAGCAAATTACAGTTATGAAGTAGGAAGGAAGTAATTTTGTGGTTGGGGTCAGCACAGCACGAGGAACTGTGTAAAAGGGCCGCAGCACTAGAAGGGGTGAGAACCCCTGCCCTAGAGGATGACATCCATTGTCCTGCTTAGACCTACACATGTGTAGACATCTGCACACCCATGTGCATGCACCATACAACACACACACACACACACACACACACTCTCTACAGGATGACTAGCTGCCTCGTGTCGTTGGGGTGCTCCCGATACTGAAGGGGTAGAGACCTAGACCTACAGAAAAGGCAGGCTGTTATGAAGAACCTACCATGCCTGTGGAGGAAGGGAACTCAGTGCTGCAGGCAGGAGGCACATCAAGGGTGGGCCGGCAGAGGAGACATGGAGTCAGATCTGTGTTTGGGAAACAACCCTGAGAGACAATTTATTCTCTGGCTTGAAATCACGTTTCTAGGTGTTTATTCTAAATAAATAATTTCTGAAGAGGAACAGGGTTGTTCATGGAAATATTGTTCATAGGAGCAAAAGTTGGAGAAAGTAAATATTAAGTAATGAAGGACTCTTTAACAAATTGTGGTATGCATTCTATTAAATATTTAGCAGCCACAAAGTGACGAAATGGGTAAACATTTACACAGAGTTTTATGGTTTGAATACAAAACATTCCCCAGAGGTTCCTGTGTTGAAAACCTGCTTCTTAGGTGATGGTGATAAATTTTGGGGAGTTGTCCCAGGCTTTGAGGTCAGATCTAGATGCAGAAAGTAGGAACTTGGGGGTGCACTGTCAGACTGTGATGTAAGAATGATGTCTAGTCTGATTCCCAACAGAGTTTTAATTTCTCGTGTCTAGAGTCCTTTCTGTTTACAGCCCTATCAGCATCCTGGCCTTTTGAGCTCCCAGATCACCCAAGAAACCCCATTACAGAATTCTAAGACACAGGACTAGTTAGTATCTTGCCCCTGGCCTCTTCCATTGCCTCTCTGCTTCCTGCCTGCCACGAGGTGGGTTGCTCTGCCATGTGCTCTCACGACTGAGCTTGGCCCTACTCAGGTTCACAGAAACGGAACCAGCAAACCACGGGTCAAAGCCACTGAAGCAGTGGGTGAAATACTTCCTGTCTTGAGCTGTTTGATGGCGGGTATTTTGCCACAGTGACAAAAGGTCTAACACTGAAATTCGATAGTGGCAGTATGACTTTTTCTATGATGGCGCAGCCACATGGATCCTAAGTCTTTACGGTTATTTTGCAGGAGGAATCTGGTAAAACTTAACCAGGCTCAAAAAAAAAAAACCAAACAAACAAACAAAACTGTGAATGAAAGCTGGCAAGGGCAAAAGGAGAAACTGACACAGGAGACCCCGAAAAATCTACAGTGAAGGTAAAGGTCTCATCAAAGCCTCCGGAAGCACCCCTGGCATTACTCTTCTTAATGGGAACAAACTGGACCTCCTGGCACTCACTGCTGGTGGGCACGTGAGGTGGTTTGTATTTGGGCTGAAAGTGCTTTCCGGAAGTTATATGCTTCCGGAAGTTGGACGCTTCCGGAAGTTGGACGTGCCGTTGGCACTTGGCGTAAGGCTCCTTCCGTCAAGTGTAACTATAACTTTCTCATCACCAGATAACAAACACAGATCTTTGCAGAATCTTGAAAAGCCCATAGATCCAAGGAGCCCTCTGAGCACCACACAAGAAGATGCATCGTAGAGTCCTCAAGAAAGAGCCACTGAAAAATCTGAAAATCACACTGACATTGAGCCTGTATGCAAAGACTGCAACAGGAGACCATTCTTCACCAGGCTAGAAGTCACAAACTCTGTTGAAGAAAGTGGGCGGCAGCAGCTGCTAAATCAGAGCAGAGAAGGGGGATGCAGGCAAGATGCCTGCAGAGATCGGGAAAGGAAGGGGCCTGTGGTTGTCAAGAAGTAGAGGGGGAGGCTGCAGCTACCCAGAAACTAGCAGCAGAGAAGAAACCCACCACAGAAGGGAAGCCGCATAAACTATTGAAGCCCGCTTCATTCCATAAAGAGCAAATGGAGACAGTCTACTTGAATAAAAACCTAACGAAAGAAAAAAAGAATGTGTAAAGTTAGGTCTAAAGAAACGTGTGGTGGCTGAACAGATTGGGGCCGTTTAAAAGAAACTAAGGCTGAGCAGTAACAGTACATGCCTTTAATTCCAACACTTGGGAGGCAGAGGCAGGCAGATCCCTGAGTTTGAGGCCACCCTGGTCTACAGAATAAGGTCCAGGACAGCCAGGGCTACACAGAGAAAGAAAGAAACAAACAAAGAAATAATTTAAAATAAACCAAGTATTTTCCATTGAGAAAATAGGAGCGATACCTTGGGTGCATTGCAGGAATTGACCAGACCTCACCAACTGTTCAAGGATGGAAAAGGACAAAGAAACTCTTTTAGAAAGACTTTTGAAAGACATTTGACAGGAAGCACTGCTAGGTACCTCTACTCAAGTGGTGCCACCTAGGCAGCTATTCCTCACCGATTCACTCCACCACGCTCAGCTGCCCAGGCACTCATGGTCCCTAAGTATCTGGTTCCTGAAAGCCAGTGGCAGATATTGGTGTCACCCACATGAGCTGCCTTTTCAGGACTGCAGAATGCAAGTTACAGGATCATGGAAGCCTCCACCTACATTTCAAAGGAAGTCCTAGGAGGCCATGCAGTGTATGACTAGCCCCAGGGAAAGCAAAGCGTACTGAGAGGGCGGAGCCTAAACTGTGATGGCGATCCCAGGAAGATGAGCATGTCAGGAACATGGGATGTCTGCTGAGGAAGCAGACAAGAGGAGCTCTGGCAGCCGAGATGCTGTCGGAGCAGGGCTGTCCAAGGCCTCCGGCACTTACGTCCAGCACTTATGTCATGCCAGTGTGTGCCCTGGAAGCCAGACATGGAACTACAGGGTCTAATGTTTGTCCTGTTGGATGTCTGTCTTTCTTGTTTTGTCTTGTTGGATGTCTGTCTCTCTTGTATTGTCCTGTTGGATGTATGTCTGTCTTGTTTTGTCTTGTTGGATGTCTGTCTTTCTTGTTTTGACTTGGTTGTCTGTCTTGTTTTGTCTTGTTGGATATTTGTCTGTCTTGTTTTGTCCTGTTGGATGTGTCTGTCTGTCTGTCTTGTCCTGTTGGATGTCTGTCTGTCTTGTTTTGTCCTGTTGGATGTCTGTCTGCCTATCTGTCTTGTCCTGTTGGATGTCTGTCTGTCTTGTTTTGTCCTGACCCTTCCTTGCTATTTCCTATTCATCCTTTTTCAAACGGAAATATTTACACCGTGCAATAGAATTTTGAATGTATATAATTTTCTTTTTGATTTTACAGTGGTTTACAGCTGAGAGAGTTTGCCTTAAGTCTCAGAGACTTGAACCTTGTATTCCAGCAATGCAGTTGTTAGGACTGTGAGAATCCTTGGAGATGAGCTAAACACTTTGTGTTATTTGACTGACACGAGCCCTTTTGAGGCCAAGACTGGGATGCTATCGTTTAAAGATATACATTTTGGTATCAAATTGACAAGGGGTAGACTTGTAATGGTTAGTTTTAATTGACAGCTTGTTTAGATAGAGAAATACCCCGAGATTAGTAAAGACAGAGCTGTAGGGGACTGGGAAGGTATTTCCAGAAGAGATTAACCAAAATCAGGAAACCCACACTGAATGTGGGTGGAACCATCCCATAGTTGGGGACCTGGATGAGGTAAGGAGTTGGGGAGTGAATTAGTCAGGGTTCTTTAGAGTCACAGAACTTATAGGTGGTCTCTATATAGTAAGGGAATTTGTTAATGACTTACAGTCTGTAGTCAAATTCCCCAACAATGGTCAGCAGTAGCTGTGAATGAAAACCGGAGGATCTAGCAGTCGCTCAGTCCCACAAGGTTTGCAGGTGAAGAAGATTGAATCTTCCTCCTTCCAATGTCCTTATGTAGATCTCCAGCAGCAGGTGTGGCCCAGATCAGAGGTGTGCGAACCACCACACCTGAAACTTGTGTCTTCCAGACTCAGGATCTAGATCACAGGTGAGCCCTCTAATCCTGGATTGTAACTCACTCCAGATATAGTCAAGTTGACAACCAGAAATAGCCACTTACAGGGAGGAAGCCAGTGTGGGCATTCCTTCTCTAGTGCTTCCTGGCCGTGTGAGCTGTTCTCTGCCATTGCCTCCTGAAAGGGACAGAAACCTCTGAAACCAAAATAAATCTTTTCTCCTTTCATGTGCTCAAGTATTTGTCAGTGACGATAAGCTAACACAGACTCTGTCTTAGTCAGGGTTTCTATTCCTGCACAAAACATCATGACCAAGAAGCAAGTTGGGGAGGAAAGGGTTTATTCAGATTACACTTCCATGCTGCTGTTCATCACCAAAGGAAGTCAGGACTGGAACTCACACAGAACAGAAACTTGGAGACAGGAGCTTTTGCAGAGGCCATGGAGGGATGCTGCTTACTGGCTTGCTTCCCCTGGCTTGCTCAGCTTGCTTTCTTATAAAACCCAGGACTACCAGCCCAGTAATGGCACCACCCACAGGGGGCCCTCCCCCCTTGATCACTAATTGAGAAAATGCCTTACAGCTGGATCTCATGGAGGCATTTCCTCAACTGAGGCTTCTTTCTCCATGATAACTCCAGCTTGTGTCAAGTTGACACAGAAAAAACAGACAGTACAGACAACACTGAATGATGTCAAATTTAAAAGCAAATTACGAGGAACTGGAGAGATGGCTCTGTGGTTAAGAGCACTGGCTGCTCTTCCAGAGGTTCTGGGTTCCCAGCACCCACATGGTGGCTCATAGTCCTCTATAACTCAAATTCCAGAGGACCTCACACCGTCTTCTGACACCAGGAGCTGAAATGGTACCGAAACATACATGCCAGAAAAACACACATAAAATAAAAAATAATAATAAACAGATTACGAAGTATTGTGTATAGTCTCATTTTAATGAAGAAATATAACACTTCCTTCTAATAAAATGCCAACTAATAAAATATTCTTTTTAAAAGTTTTTTTAAATTTATTTTTATTTTATGTTCATTGATGTTTTGCCTGCATGAATGTCTCTGTGAGGGAATCAGAGTCCCTGGAATTTGAGTTACAGTCAGTTGTGAGCTACCATGTGGATGCTGGGAGTTGATTCAGGGTCCTCTGGAAGAGCAGCCAGCGCTCTTGACCTCTGAGCCATCTTTTCAGCCCCTCCAGCTAAAGATATAGAAGGAATAAAATAATTAGAAAATTATCACATTATAATAATCAAAGTATCATACTAATGACGGACTCAGGCAGGAATCATCAATGGATGTGAAACCTTTTTGTGCAAAATTTGCTGGCTTTTTCTTTCTTCCTGTGGTGCTGGGGTGGAGCCAGGAAGCTCTCTAGTGTCCTAGTACTTTTTCCCTCTGCATTTTACTACTTTGTTTTGTTTGTTGTTGTTTTGTTTGTTTTTTGAGACAACGTTTCTCTGTGTAGCCCTGGCTGCCCTGGAACTTAGTATGTAGACCAGACTGGCCTTGAACTCAGAAATCCACCTGCCCCCCCCAACCCCCCGAGTGCTGGGATCAAAGGCGTGCGCCACCACCACCCAATCTTTTTTTTTTTTTTTTTTTGGAGAAGGGCTCTCGTTCTGTGGCCCCCATTGACTTGAACTCAGGCTCCTCTCAGATCTGCCTCCTGCATTCGGGGATTACCGACATGTGCTATTTCCTTCTGATAAAAGGCTTTGTTGATATACCACACACACGTATACAACATGTGTGTGTTGATTCACATACCATGTACTTTACTCATGTAAGATGCACTTGTCGGTGTTTTTCGGTATTCCCAAACCCGATGCAGCCAGGACAACCTGGTTTTTGAGAAATTTGTTCCTTCTCATTAGCTCTTAGCACTCCATCAGCCACATGTTTAATTTCTGCATTCAGAGGTTTACTGTCTTTTTGAGATGGGGTCTCACTAGCCCAGGCTGTCCTTGAGCTCACTAGATAGCCAAGGATAACCGGGAATTGCTGATGCCCCTGTGTCTGTCTCTCGAATGTTAGGGTTATGGGTGTTGCTAACACATCCAGTTTTATGCAGCTAAGGATTGACCCCGAGCCTCCTGAACGCTAAGAAGAAACTCTCCAATGGAACGACATTCCCATCTAGAAACTTACTTAGTTTGCATATTTCATAAACTGTGTGAATCTACTATGTTTTATAAATCAATTGAGAGACATTTGGGTTGTCACTTTTTTATAGGTAATAATATTGCTATTAATATTCTTGTACATTTTTGATGTGGGAATAGTTTCATTTTCTTTAGAAATATACTTAGTGAGGGCTGCAGAGATGGTTCAAGGGTTAAGAGCACTAGCTGCTCTTTCAGAGGATCAGGGTTCAATTCTCAAAGTCCACACGGTGGCTCACAATGTCTATAACTTCAGGTCCAGGGAACCAGGTCAACGACACCTTCTGGCTTCTTGGGTACCAAGTATGTAAGTGTTCACAGTCACACAGGCAGGCAAAACGCCCATCCATGTAAGATAAAAATACAAGTCCTAGAAATGGACTTTGCTGGGTCAAATGTTGGATCCTCACATGGCTCCAGAAGGGAGCCTGATGGGAGAGGCAATGAAGTGGCAGACAGGAAGCTGGGGTCTGGTGCACCAGGCTCTTGGGTGTTGCACAGAGTTGAACAGGGAGGTGTATACAGCTGAACAAAAAAGATAACAGCTGGATCAAAGAGGAGTTTTCAGTTGATCTCAGTAGGAGTCTCTGCAGCGAAGCCATCTTCAGGATGGAAAACACTACAGTGGACAGTTTGCTGCATGCATTATCCAGGTCCATCTTGATCATTCCCTCTGGACCTCACCCCAGGTGGGTGGGGGCAGGGTTGCTAATTTCCCATGACTCTGAGGCTAGGGTTCATGACATGGCTGGCCCATGTCGACAGCACACATTCACTCAGAATGTCACACGCTCAGGACATCCTCCACTCAGGCCCAAGTGTGTCTATGTTTAACCTTTTGAAGAGATGCTGAAAAGTATTACGTGCTTCCAAAGCAGCGGGACTAATTTAGACTCCTACCAACACTGTATTCTAATCCCCCCAGCATCCTGCCAACTCCTTTCCGCCTCAGCCATCCTGGAGGGGTGAAGAGGTGCCTCACCGTGGATTCTCATTCACTAATAATATTTATTTTCCGTTCACAAATAACTCTTTCCACAAATTATTCCTTATTATAAAATAGGAAACTATAACACAACAGCGACTAGATTCTACCATAATCATAAATGGAAGTTAATGCTGCAAACCATGGACATGTACCTTCTTCTGACTTATGTGCTGGGAAGGACACAGTAAAGATAACTCCAAGCCAGCATGCACCGCACACCTGCCATCCTGTGGCCTCAGATGCACAGGCAGGAAGACCTCGAGTTCTAGATGGGCATCGTGAAGAGACCCTCTTTCAAAGAACCAAGGATTGGGAATGGGGCTTTTCTAACATACTCATCTCTAGGTTCAATCCCCAGCACTGAAAAAACAAACAATTCCACCAACACATGCAAAGCCTTGGTCTCACCACGAGGAAACATTAGACATAACCAAATGAAGGACAGTCTGTCGACTGATAATAGTCCCAAAGATGTTCTAGAAGTAGACCAGTCTGAAACCCTGTCTATTTTTGGTGCTATCTTCAAAGGAGAATATGCCCACAGTTCCATTTAAATAATATTAAAGGCTTGATTTGTTTAATGTCTACTCAATATGCACACTTTTTTTTGTTGTTGTTTTTTTCGAGACAGGGTTTCTGTGTGTAGCCCTGGCTGTCCTGGAACTCACTCTGTAGACCAGGCTGGCCTAGAACTCAGAAATCCATCTGCCTCCCAAGTGCTGGGATTAAAGGCGTGGGCCACCACTGCCCAGCAGTTAATATGCACACGTTTTATATTTGCTTTACAAATAGGGAAAAACATAGAGGGGATATATATTAAAATGTTAATTATGAAGGCTGGAGAGAGAGAAAGCTCCACAGTAAAGTGCTTACAAGGGGCCCCTAAGCCACATAAAGACAGGCATTACACAGCTGCAGGCTTATGAGTCTGTAAGACGCTGATGAGCCTTAGCTACTGGGGACCCTCTGAGTGAAACACATGGAACCAGGGATCGATGCAAAAGCAAGAGGAGTTTATTGTTCCAGTGCACTGGGGTCATCCTGCACCCGAAGGAGAGGTGGCGACCACAGGTAGCCAGTTTTTATACAGTTTTCAGGGGTAGAATAGAGCAGCAGCCACTAGGCACAATGTGATTGGCAGGATAGTGTGACTTTTAAACTGATTGGTCCTTAGGGAATAAGGTAGCAGGGGATTTCCCATATCTGCAGGTGGCAAACAGCCCCCCCCACCCCCAGTTTTTCTGAGGAGTGTAATCAACCTCTCCCTTCTGGCCTACGTGCTCCACCGACCTCTTCCTTTGGAGGGGAGGGGTCTTCATGTTCTCGGGCCTGGTGGAATTGACCTCCTCAAGTCCAGTGCTGAGAGTGGCACAGGCAGAGACAGATGGACTTTGAGGGTTATCACCCCAGTGAATCCCAGATCAGTGAGAAAGCCTGTCTTAAAAAATCAAAGAAGACAGGGGCTGGAGAGATGGCTTAGTGGTTAAAAGCACTGGCTGCTCTTCCAGAGGACCAGGGTTTGATTTCCAGCGCCCACACGGTGGCTGACAATGATCTGTAGCCCCAGTCTTGGGGGATTCAATGCTCTTTTCTTTCCTCCAAAGGTACAGACACCAGGCACACATATGGTGCATAGACACACATACAGGCAAAACATCCCTATACATAAAACAATTTAAAAGAAGCCAAGGCAGCATCTGAGAACTAAGACCTGAGAGTGGTCTCCAGTCTTCATATGCATGTGCACACGTGTACACACACATACACAAACATACACACCTATGGTTATCTACAGAAAGTGGGTAAGACTAGGTCTTTTCTGTAGACTACTTAGTTTCCTACACTAAATTCACATTTTTTTACTAAGAATTTACTAATGTTTCTATACAGAATAATTATATAACTTGTATTAAAAAGTGCACTGCAAAGAGAAGTTAAAAAATTATAGAAATATAGTTGCACAAGGTGGTTTGTGCCTATAGTTTTAGTAATAGGAAGTTGAAACATTGTTTACAAGGCCAGCCTCGGCTACACAGTGAGTTTCAAGTCAACCACGACCTAACCCCTGCCCCTCACTGCCATGCACACACAGACACTTGCTGTGTTATCCAAGATGGTTTCAAATTCTACGGCTCCAGTGATCTTCTGCCCAAAACTCTTGAGTAGCTGAGAGAGAGACGTGCACTCTCATGCTGAGAACCCATTCTGTTGAATTAAATGTGGTTAAGTAAAACTCGGCGGCAGGTTCGCTACCCGCCTCAATGGTTTATGTTCCCGAATGAAAGACACACACTCAGACTTTATATTTTAATATGCCTTAAACAGCACAATAGCTAGACCACTGCCTAATCTCCATGCTGTTAATCTACCTCCGGCCAATAATCCAGAGTTATTACTTACTAATTCTAGGTTCTGTCTTGGCTTCCCTGGACCCAGTTGGGCAGTCCTCTGGGCCGTGCTTTCCTGGCTCCTTTACACGGCAGCCATGCCTCTCTGTCCTGCACTCTTCTCAGGCATGGCGTCTCTCCTCTCCACCACACTCTTCCAGCATGGCCGATCTCCTCATTCTCCCTCTCCTCCCGGTCTCAAGCCTGAGAAGGCTAAAATCCCGCCTCTGTCTGTCCTCCCCAGCGATTGGCTGTTGGCATCTTTATTTACCAATCAGAACCAACCGGGGGCGGGTTCCCAGAAGCTGCGCGCAGACCCCTCATACAGACTGGTTTTGGGGGAACATAATTAGCATTCGTAATACAAGCAGCTACACCATTCCTTTTGTGCATATTTTTAAAAATGCATCTTCCTGGAGATACATAAAGTCATCCTGGGATACAGAAAACCTTGTCCAACCGGTCCTCAGAAAACCATCCACTCATTTAGGTGGCATGTCCATAGCTACCAGACACTGAGGACAGTGGATATGGTCACACTCTCTGGTGAGTTCATGAGAAATTAAAAATCCTAATATTGTGTAACAGAGGCAGTAACAGACAGATGATGTCTAGATAAAGGGAGGATGCTTTGGCTTACGTGTGATCTGAGTATGTCCCTCAGAGATCCGTGTCCTAGAAGTCTCGGCTCCAGCATCGCAGTGTTGGATTAGCCTTAAAGACCTTAAAGGTGCAGCTTACAGTGGTGTGGCTATGGAGGGTTTTCTCTTGGAGGAAACTGATACGACTCCCTCAACATTAGGTTACAGCCAGACATGGTAGTGCTCTCTGATCCCAGCACTTGGAAGGCAGAGGTAGGAGGATCTAAGTGGGTTTTGAGGCCAGCCTGGTCTACATAGCAAACCAGGGCAGCCAGAGCTACAGAGTGAGACACTGTCTCAAAAACTAGAAAGAAAAAAGAAGGGGTTGCTATAAAGTCAGCTCAGCATCTCAGCTCTCCTTTGCTTCCGGTTTGGCCGGGTGCTATCCCTTTCATGATGTCATGCAGTGGACTACAGAGCCCTCAGCGGAGCGGAGAAAATGCTGGCACCATGACCTTAAATCTCCAAAACTATCAGCTAAATCAATCCCCTTATTGTTAGCGTTCTGTCTAAACTCCACCCCACAGTTACCTGGCAACAGCCAGGTATGCTCCGCCCCACAGTTGCCTGGCAACAGCCCACTATAAAAGGGGCTGCTTGCCCCTCCTCTCTCTCTTATCTCTTGCCTCTCTCAGACGATTCCCTTCCCCCCTCTCTCCACGTGGTCATGGCCGGCCTCCACTTCTCTACTTCTCTACTTTCTCCCTCTCTCTGCCCACTATACCTTCAAGTGTGACTGGTCCCTCAGGGGGAAGGGATGTCTCAGCATGGGCCCGCTGAGGCACACCCTTCCCCCACACCTCATCCCCCCATATAACATGTATAAACACATCACTTATAAATTGCCCAGCCCCTGGTATAAAAAAATATATATACCCTTTTTTTTTTTTTTTTTTTTAAAGGAAAGTGGTTAGTTAGGACTTCACAAACGAGGACATATTGGGGAAAGGAGGCATTGCGAGCGGGGCTGGAGGGTGGGAGGATACATGGATACATTCCGGGCACAGGGAACACACCATGTGTGAGGCCATGGGCCTACCCTTCAGTGCGTTCAGGAAACTGAGTGTTTCAGTCTGGCTAGAGCATAGATATGACGGGGCTAGAGTCACGGAACCAAAGAAAAACGCAGGAGTCATCTGAGGCTTCATTACTCAAAAGCGTGCGTGGGGCAAGCTCTACAGAAATGCCCTGGCCTCCTGGATCTACAGTACAAGAGGTCAGGTGATTCGCCTGCATATTCTAGTTCAAGGTCTAGTTTAAGAACTTGGACTTTGCTCTGGATGCACCACAGAACCTCTGAGGGCGTGACAGTTTGCTCTGTCTTCTTCCCTTAGTGTCCAGGCGGGTGATTCCTCATCTCCCTTCTTGTCTTCCCCCTCCCCGTTTCTCCATCAGTGCCTCTCTATCACCCTCTGACCTCCAGACTCTAGTCCTCTCCCAGGCTACTTCCATTCATAGACTTTGCTTCAGCCACTTCCTAATCATACTTTACAAGATTCCTGAAGAGAGATATATCGCTTGGGTTCAAAAAAGGAGAAAAGGGGGGGGGGGGGGGGGGTAGAGAATGGCTGGGCAGTTAAGAGCGCTGGCTGCTTTTCCAGAGGGCGTGGGTTCAATTCCCAGCACCCCAGCACCCACACGGTGGCTTACAACCATGTGTAATTAGTCTGAGAGGGTCTGATGCCCTCTTCGGGCTCCTGGGGCACACAAGAGGTACATACACACATGTGTACAAAATGCGCACATACATTAAACAAACAAACAAGTCTGAGGCCAGTCAGGGTTAGGAAACAAGACCCTGTCTTGTAAAATCTCTGAGTGCCGGAGCCATGACATTTTCACCAACGATGTATATTTTCTCACCATCCAAACCACTCAAGCTGTTACTGTAGGCGTTTTCTTCATTTTCCCTGTCTTAACTGATGGGTAAGATATTTTCAAGGAGGTCTTAATTTTATATTTTCCCTTATAATAATGAATATGTCTAAAGCCTTTCTGTGTGTTTATGACTTAGTACATCCTCTTCAATGAGCTGGCTCCCAATCTTTTGCAATATTGTAGTTAATTTTATTGGAAATTTTACTGTAGCGTTTCAAGAATTTTGTATATATTTTAGATGGCAATCCTTTTGAGAGATGTGGCTTGCAAGTGCCTTCTCCCTGCTTATAGCTTATCTTTGTATTCTCTTAATGAAGTTTTTCTCTGCTGAAGGCCGAGCAGGAGGAACGTCATGACTTTAGAACTCCTGGAATGTAGTCCACCAGTCAGCACGGACACGATGGGTGTGCACCTCGGTGCAGAACGACCCCAAGGACCATGTGTCTTGTGGACTCCAGGCTGATAGGGAGTTCTGCTCTGCTTGCTGCCCTCACTTCCCTCTTAATCTAAGAATTGTCTGAAAACTCTAAGGGGCTTCCAGCCCCTCAGTGGGCAGTATCTCTGGCACTCACGATAATAGTGCTTCATCTCTTTCAGGCATTGCTGCTGGAGCAGATTGATCCACTCACCATCCTAGGAAAGATTTTAGAGATGAGAATTATCAGCAATGACCACCATTTCTGATGTAGAAAATCTTAGGGAACAATTTGAAGTTCAACAAGATACACTCTTATTAGTTAAGGTAGAGATCTTTTATGGTCAGGGAACAAGAACAATGGCAGCACTGGCTGCCGTGACTCTCGCTGAGGCTGGACTTGGGATTGATTTCTTATACCCACTTTTGCCCTCAGCTTCCTGATGTGATTTAATAAGAATTTCTGATGTGAAGATGTTCATTCTGAGGATTTAAAATAGACATGACTGATTCTGATATAAAAGTTTAGATTTGTGATTCTTTTAAGGTTCTTATAAGATTACTTTTAAAGAAAACTAATAAAACAATTAATCCTTTCTTCGTAATGACAAATTGCTGCCTGCCAGCAAGAGAAACTGGCTGAGAAAGCTATCTTGCTTGCTCACACTTTGTTAATCTATAACAAGTTGCTTAGCTACGAATGTTCGTGGGTTCTTGGGAGTAATTTGTTTTCTTTACCTGTACTACATAATGTTTTTTTTTTTTTTGTTTTTTTTTTTTGTGAAGGTATTGGGAAACACACTGGTATTTCACAATCATTCGCTAGAAGAAATCTGGAATGTAATTCTATTGTAATCTTATACTGCTTGAAAGATTTTGCTGGGATATATAAGCTATAGGAGAAAAGCAATGAAGTTGTAGGAATTTTGTTCCTCCCAAGTGTATGTGTATATATGTATATATGTTGGAACTTTGTTCCATCCACCAAATTTGTATGTACATATATATGTATGTATGTATGGTGTATGTATATGTTCATGCTAGTGTGGGTGTTGCTGGAGCTTGCTCCATCCACCACATATGTGTATATGTGTATATGTATTTGTGTGTATGTGTGTGTGAAATGCTTGGAGCCTGCTTGTCGGAACTCTGTTCCATTCACCTACCAGGTATGTGTGTATGTGTTTATGTGCATATGTATCTATGTGTATATATCTGTGTGTGTGAAATGCTTGGAGCCTGCTCGCTGGAGCTTTGCTCCACCCATTCAATGTGTGAATGTGTGTATGTCTACCTATCAGTCTGCATGTATGTATGAATGTATGTATGTGTGCATGCATGTGTTTACATGTATGAAGTTATTGAAATCTGCCTTTTAGCCGGGCAGTGGTGGCGCATGCCTTTAATCCCAGCACTTGGGAGGCAGAGACAGGCTGATTTCTGAGTTCAAGGCCAGCCTGGTCTACAGAGTGAGTTCCAGGACAGCCAGGGCTATACAGAGAAACTCTGTCTCGAAAAAAAAGAAAAAGAAAAAAGAAAGAAATCTGCCTTTTGCTTAATTACTCCGTGTGTGTGTGTGTGTGTGTGTGTGTGTGTGTGTGTGTGTGTGCGTGTGAATTTTCTCTCTCTCCTTTTCTTTCTCACATGCCCCTAAGAGTTGAAAGAGTTCAGAGTTTTTCTCTGGCCACAGGGAGTGCGAGCCCCAGTGAATCAAGCTTTTTCCCTAGGAGAAAAGTCTGCTGAGTAATTTCCCTAATTGCTGGATGCCATAACAGAAGCCCCCATTGGTATCTGGACCAATCACCATCAGCTGTTCTCAGAATTGTCCCCCATGGACACCACTCCTCGCTCACTGCCTGCCTCAGTTTACCATCCCCTGGATGTCAAAACCAGTCTTTGGCATCCTAGACATATTTTTAAAAAACATTTCTCAAAGTAAAATTTGCTTGATTTTGATGAATTCCCATACACTGATTTCTTTTCTTTTTAGACAGGGCCTCACTGTGTATATCAGGCTGGCCTGGAACTCAGATGGCTCATCTCTGCCTCCTACGTGCTGGGATTAAAGGTGTGTGCCACCACACCTGGCCTGCTTTTTGATTTCGTGAATCAGGTTTGGTTTTACATATTACACTTATATTCTTTTTTTTTTTTTTCTCTCTTCTTATTTTGGTTTTCAAGACAGGGTTTCTCTGTGTAGCCCTGGCTGTCCTGGAACTCACTCTGTAGACCAGGCTGGCTCTGAACTTAGAGATTCATCTGCCTTGGCTCTGACTCCTGAGTGCTGGGACAAAAGGCTTGTACCCCTGCTTGTATTCTATTCTTGATCCAAGTAATCAGTTTGTATCTGTGTGTGCTCACGTGTATGTGCAGGTGGACATTCGTGAGCGTTCCTGTGGAGGTCAGAGGTCAACTTCAGGTGTTGTTCCTCAGGACCCTACCTAGCCTGGAACTCACAAAGATCCTCCTGATCCACCTGCCTCCCCAGTCCTGGCATTAAAGACACAAACCAGCACACCTATCATCATCCTGAGGTTTGAAACAGGGTCTTAACCTTGAACATCCAGATCTCTTATTTGGCTGGACTAGCTGGCCAGAAAGCCCCAGGGAGCCTTCTGTCTCTGCCTCCCCAAGGCTGGGATGACAAGTCTGCAAAATCATACTTGATTTCAATATTTTTTTTAAGTGTTGGGCGATCTGGGTTGAATTTCTCTTGTCTCCTCTTCCTCCTTCACATTCTTTCTCCTCTTTGTGTCTCTTGACATGATGTAATCCTTCTCAGGCTGAATAATAATCCCATGTGGACATAAGTCACACTTCGTTCATTCGCTGATGGACACCTGGATGGAATATGTATAGAAGGACTATATAAGAAATCAACTTAGGGGTCTGCTTCATATGTGTGGTGATATATATGTATATATATCACAATATATATATCACAATATACATATTTCACTATATATTTCACTGTATATATCTATATATTTCACTATAGATATATATTGAACACTGCTCCAGTAAATAAGAGAGTGCAGATGTCTCTTTAACATTTTGATTTCTGTATATCTATATGTATATATATAGATAGATACATACATATGCGATATGGTGGTTCTACTTCCGGTTTGCGACAGGGTCTTTCTCTACTTCCTGTTTGTGCTGGGGTCTTGCTTTCTCACCCAGGCTGGCCTCACATGCACAGCAACTGCCTTGCCTCAGCGTCCTGCATGTTGGGATTTATGTAGCACCTCACTGGGCTGAGACTCTATTATTATCTATTTTGAGTCAGGATTCCACTATTGTAGTCCTGGCTGAACTGGAACTCAGTCTGTAGACCAGTCTGGCCCTCAAGCTCACAGAGATCCTCCTGCCTCTGACTGCTTACTGCTGGGATTAAAAGAGGTGCACCACCACACCAGACTGAGAATTCTATTTTTAACTTTTTAAAACTTACTTTTTAAAACAGTGTGTGTGTGTGTGTGTGTGTGTGTGCACGCGCGCAAGCACGCCAGCGCACATGCACGTGCACATGTGTGTGCCACAGCCTGTGTGTGAAAGTCAGAGGACAACTTATGCAGTTAGATCTCTCTTCCTACATCGTGTTGGGATCAAACTGAGTTCACCAGGCTTGGAGACAAGCACCTCAATACCTAAACCCTCTCGTTGGCCCCATTTTTAACACTTTGGGCAACCTCCACACCCTTTTTTCGTTATGGAGGCACTACCTCGCAGCCCCACCAACAGTGTGAGAGGCGCCTCTTCATTTAAACGGTCCTCAGTGTGTATCCCACGAAGGGCATAAACGGGGCTCAAGCGTGGCCCAAGCTTCAAGGTCTTCATCGTTTGAGAACATTCCAGGAGTCTAGCAATGCTTCAAAACACACTGAGTGTTATAAGATTTAGAAAGCGCTATTTCATTGTAGTTGGTTACAGCAGCTTATACCCCTCACTCACATGTCTCCCGGATGGCACCGCAGTGCCCGTGGGCATTTCTGGCATCCAGCAAAGGTAAGCCAGGTTGGAAATGCCCTCCACAGGGCTGTTAGTACAGCGTCTAGTCACAGGTATAGTCACTACTCAGAGCACGCGAGTAGAAACGCCTTCCTGTGTACTCTACCCACGCACCACGTGAATCACCTGGGGCTGCGGCCTGTATGTACACATCTAGGTCAGATTAGGGTATTAAACGTGTCCAACAGCGCCTAGGAAGTCTGTGGGAGTGGAGAAGAGTCAAGGTTTTAGCATACACAAAGCCAGCCAGAATCTGGTCTGAAGAAAAAATTTCCAATCATCAGCCACGTAAAATTATTAACAGAGAGTTCTCTTGCATGCTGGCAGCAATGAAAGCAAGTTTATCCTATTGACAATACAGCACATATAATTATAACAGCACTGTGTGTGTGTGTGTGTGTGTGTGTGTGTGTGTGTGTGTGTGTGTGT
>JADRCH010000871.1:478004-497004 GCA_019843965.1 Rhynchomys soricoides | reverse complement strand
GTGTGTGTGTGTGTGTGTGTGTGTGTGTGTGTGTGTGTGTGTGTGTGATTGGTGAGCTAGGCTCACCACTAAGCTATATCCCCACCCCACTCCCCTTTTTTAAGATAAGGTCTGGTGCTGGGCAGTGGTGGTGAACACCTTTAGTTCTGGCACTTGGGAGGCAAACAAAGGTGGATCTCTGATTTCAAGGTCAGCCTAGTCTACAGAGTGAGTTCCAGGACAGCCAGGACTACACAGAGAAACTTTGGAGAGAGAGAGAGAGAGAGAAAGAAAGAAAGAGGCGGACAGAGGTAGAGACAGAGAGACAGAAACAGAGAGGCAGAGACACAGAGGCAGACAGAGAGACAGAAGCAGAGAGACAGAGGCAGACAGAGAGAGACAGAGACAGACAGAGGGACAAAGAGACAGAGACAGAGAGAGTGTGTGTGCTAGTTGAACCTGGACCTTGTGCTAGGCAAATACCCCACCAACAGAGCTACATCCCTAGTCCTAGAAACTTTTCAAAACTCAAACATGAAGATAACGCTGACCCATCATGCTAAAAGGACCGAACCGTCTTTCTAATCTCTTTCCTCTTTCTCAAACAGTAACGCCATCAGGGCCAGGGAGAGGACAAATGTGTCAAGTCCCTTCTGCACAAGCACGAGGGCCTGAGTTTGGATCCACATAAAAAGCCAGCTCTGGTGCTACCCACTTGCAGACACACCGCTGGGAGTTGGCAACAGAAAGATCTTGACAGTTCACTGGGCAACTGGTCTGAGGGACCATGCCTTACAGAAATAAGGTAGATGGGCTATGGAGCTGACTTGGCAGTTAAGAGGGATCGCTAATCTTCCAGAGGACTCAAGTTCTATTTCCAGCACCATGTTGGGCAGTTCACAACTGCCCAAGACACCCCTCTCTTGGCCTCCAAGGGCACCCACACATGTGTGATGGACAAACACTACACTATATAAAAACTGAGAGATGGCTCAGCAGTTGAGAACCCTTGCTGTCCTTGTAAAGGACCAAGATGTGGTTCCTAGCAGCCACATCAGGCAGCTCATCTACCTGTAGCTCCAGTTCCAGGAGATTCAACCATCATCTGGACTCCTAGTCACTGCAAGCACATGACACACATACAAATACTGATGCATGTACACAGACACATCAAATAAGTAAATGTTTAAAACAGTAATAGGGCTGGAGAGATGGCTCAGTGGTTAAGAGTACCGGCTGCTCTTCCAGAGGTCTGAGTTCAAGTCTCAGCAACCACATGGTGGTTCACAACCATCTGTAATGGGATCTGATGCCCTCTTCTGCTGTGTCTGAAGACAACGACAATGTACTCATAAACACAAAATAAATAAAATCTTTAAGCCGGGCAGTGGTGGTACACGCCTTTAATCCCAGCACTTGGGAGGCAGAAGCAGGTGGATTTCTGAGTTTGAGGCCAGCCTGGTCTACAGAGTGAGTTCCAGGACAGCCAGGGCTACACAGAGAAACTCTGTCTCAAAAAAAAACTAAAACAAATAAAATAAAATCTTTAAAATAGAATAAAACCATAATAATAATCCTTAAAACAATAAGGTAGAAGGCACACTCAACATCAACCTACAGCGAGCATGTGCGTGCACACACATGCATATGCATACATACATGTACATATACACATGCACCCATATGTGCACACACACATGCACAGACATGCACATGCACACACACGCACACAGAGATAGCATATAGCATTCAGCAAAAACTTGGGTTAAGTAACATCCTAATATAAACATTGCTTAATTAATTCCACTATTATAGGAATCTTTTATGATGGTTCTGATAAATGCTAGTGTTTAAAGTATGCAATTATTATAAGTAAATTTTCTCTTCTATAGTCTGATGTTTATAACTTGGTGGTTCTTTCCCCCCCACACACCCATACAGAGGACACACCCTGTCATTTGTCTGGACTCCAGACTCAGAGAAGTGCCTTATAAGATGCCACAAAATCTAGCTGACCAAAGTTCAGAGCACCCTCCTGGGAGCTGCTGCAACTGTCTGAAACTGGTTCTTCACAGAACAGGAGCAGAAACTTGGGCTGACCAGATGCCACACAATGCAGAACGGTCAAATTAAAATGCTTCATAACGGGGTACTTGGAAAGCATTTTAGGTAACTCACAGCGTCATCAGACTAACGCCCATCTGCTTCTACAACCCCTGTAATCAGGAAGAGACCCCTTTACTCTCTTGCCTGCTACCAATCTCTCACCTGGTCAACAGTGCTTTGAGAACTGAGAGATGCATATGCCTCCTAATGAAATCCAATTCCTCATTGACAAAACAAAGAACAAAGGGCCCCTCATCGGAGTGCGTGAAGATACAAACAGAAGGTGGTTGGCAAAGGTGATGCAAGGACCTTGAAGACTGCGGTGCTGCATCTAGTGACAATACAGGGTTAATTCCCTTTACCAAACCCAGTCCAGCACAGGATATGGTGACTCACACAAGTCATTCCCACTCTCAGGAGACTGAGGAAGGGTTGCTCAGAGCTAAAATGAGCTGTGTAATGAGCTCAGGTCTGACTAGAATATAGAGAAACCCACCCCCAACAAACAAACTCCACCAATGCAGGACACAGAGAGATACTGTTGATTTTCTTGGTAGATTTCTGGTACAGAAATTTCTTGGTACAAAGTATTGTGTAAAATACTTTGTTTTATTCAACCCACTGTGGGGTTTGCTCATTACCTCATCTCTGAATCTTATAAGAAAAAAGGCAAAGCTGGGAGCTGGTGGTGCACACCTTTAATCCCAGTACTCAGAGACAGGAGGATCTCTGTGAGTTTGAGGCCAGCCCAGTCTACAGAGTGAGTTCTAGAACAGCCATAACTACACAGAGAAACCTTGTCTTGAAGGGGGAAAAAAGGAAGAAAACAAAAATTGAAATAAGAAATCAAGCAGAGATTAAAGTACAAAGTAAAACCTGGGAAGAAAAACTAGGACTTTTTTTCATCTGGACATGGCCTCTTATAATCCTAGGTTGTGGAAGGTGGAGGCAGGAAGATCAAAAGTTCAAGGCCATCCTCTGCTACATAGGAAGCCCAAGAGCAACCTGGACTACCCCACGATCTCCTGTCAAAAAATTATGGCTGGGCAGTGGTGGCACACGCCTTTAATCCCAGCACTTGGGAGGCAGAGACAGGCTGATTTCTGAGTTCGAGGCCAGCCTGGTCTACAGAGTGAGTTCCAGGACAGCCAGGGCTACACTGAGAAACCCTGTCTCAAAAAACCAAAAAAATAAAATAAAATAAAATAAAATAAAATAAAGCTAAGCCAAAACACATTCGATGGGTGTGTGGGGTGTCAAGGGGGGTCCCTAGAGACCTGTTTGAACCCTGTTGGTCCTTGTATAGATGCTTCAGTCTCTTAGTAAATCATTGGCTTGGCAGGCTGGGAGGTCTTCATAAAAGGAGCTTGTCGGAACACAATGCCACTGGTTGACTCTAATAGACTGGGCTGTCCTCACCTCTAAATTGAAATGTATGGTGGTTTTAATAAGAATGTGCCCCCATAGGCTCAGATATTTGAATGCTTAGTCATCAGGGAGTGGCACTCTTTGAAAGGATTAGAAGGATTAGAATGGAGCCTTGGTGGAGGAAGTGTGTCACTGGAGATGGGCTTTGAGGTTTCAAAAGCCCAGGCTAAGCCCAGGGTCTCTCTTTGCCTATGGATCAGGATCTAGCTCTCAGCTACTGCTTCCCACCATGATGATAGTAGACTAAACCTCAGAAACTGTAGCAAGCCTCCAATTAATTTTTTTTTTTAAAATAAGAGTTGCCATGGTTACCTGTCTCTCCACAGCAACGGAACAGGGACTAAGGCAGGCTGACTCCTCAGTCTCTCTCCTCACCAGCTTCCCCTATCCCTAGACCACATTTAAAACTTTTTAAGCATTACTATTTCCTAGCACGTGTGTGGAGTCGAGAGGATGATGGCGGACATCCTCTTCGATCATTCTCAACCTTGTCTTTTGAGACAGAATCTCTCAGTAAGCCTGGAGATCACCAACGCAGCTAGGCTGGCTAGCCAGCAAACTCCAGAGATCTGCTAGCTTCTGCTTCCTCGGCTCTGGTATTACAGGTATACACCATTACATGCCGTTATTTATGTGGGCGTTTGGGATCCGAACTCAGGTTCACATGCTTACCCAGCAAGCATTTCCTGACTGAACCATTCTTACAGCCCTTGGTCCACTTTGGTCTAAGTTTATCTCAACACATCTCTTTCAATTTAACTCTGTTTTCCCTTCCATTTTATTTCTCCCCCCAAACAGATATGGCTTAGTCACTTATTTGCATCTTGTATAATTTCATTCAACAACACACACACTCCCCACACTCTCCCCAGACAAGGAATTTCTCTCCTTTGCGGCTCGCTTTGTGCATCTGAAAAGAAAGGAACACACACACATCCCAAACACACACACACCAGAACACACACACACAACAGACAAGGCAAGGAATTTCTCTCCTTTGCGGCTAGCTTTGTGCATCTGAAAAGAATGGAACTTGGACAACTTCACTTCCAAGACACACACACACACACACACACACACACACACACACACACACCCCAAACTCCTTGCTTTGGTCAGTGGCCCAAGGTTCAACCTCAGCTTGGGCAAGTGAGAGGGAACGATCGCGGCCTCCAATAGGACACCAAAAGCCCCGACTAGGCACTGGGGTCTTCTCAGCCACCTAAGCTCACCATCTTTCCGACTCTACCCTATGCGCACGCGCGCTGGCGCTGCGCTCGCCCTCTCCCGCCGCGGGTTCCAGACTTCCGGTTCCGCCCCGACCCGGGAACCGAAGGCGATGGCGGCAGCCGAGAAATTGTCAAGAGGGGGCGTTGAAGAGGCCGTGGAGGAAGAGGATCCTGGGGCTCTGAAGCCCGGGGCGGCCCCGTTCGGAAATTTCCCTCATTATTCCCGCTTCCACCCTCCCGAGCAAAGGCTCCGCCTTCTGCCCCCGGAGCTTCTTCGACAGCTCTTTCCTCCCGAGGGTCCTGACAGGAGGCCGATCCTAGGGCTCGACGTGGGGTGTAACTCCGGGGTGAGTGACGCGGGAGGGATCGGAGCGCGGTGGTCAGCCTCCGTGTCCTGCGTGGTGCTGGCCTGGGCGTGGCATCGTTGACAGACACGTGCACGTCCCAGCCCTCCCTCTGGGATCCCACCACCGAGTGAGGAATTTTGAGCAGTCCACCATTCATTCCAAAAATTCCCGCCCAACCGCTGGGGAGGAGGACCGTCTGATCTGGACTTCCAGCGTTCGCCTCCTCTTCTGCTTTGCTGGTCTTCTTGGCTGGGGAATGGGGACCGACATCTGGGAATCCTGGTCCCTAAAAGATAAGAGCTGTCCTAAACTTAAGGCTCCAGATGTACAGTGCAGGACAGGTCTGTATTTACTTAAACTTGTGCTAACAGAGTACAAGGTGAACAGTAGAGGGGATCAAGAAAGAAAATAGATCATTCTGCCAGAGGAGGGCAGCTTTAACCCTCCTTCCCACCGCAAAGTGTTTTCAGACATGTAATGATTATAGTCAAACCACAGCAAAAATAAGGAAATGCCAATCTCACCTATCTGTAGCTAGTTAGTGGATGTCTCAGTGAAGCGGGCAGTTTTACCGCATCACTGCAACTGGTTAGCACCCTCTGCCATTCGCTCCACATTCCCATTACCACAGAGTCCGGGCATAGAGAGACCTTGACAGTGATGGCCTTTCGCCTTTCTCCCACAGGTAATTCTAGCTCTCAGAAGACAAGTATGGGCAGCCCCGTAAGTCTGAGGCTAGCCTAAGCTACTGAGACCCTATTTCCAAAAACTACCAAAAAAAGAGATATTGGTGGGTGGTGAAGACCTTGAGGGACTCAGCTGAGGAGAGCTTTTGGATATAGACTAAGGGGCTGGGTGTGTATCCCATGTAAACGCCACCATAATATAGGAAAACAGATAATAAAAACAACAAAAAAGACTTCAAAATTGTAAGCAGTGTATATAGAAACACAATAGAAAGGACACAGTTGCAATTGGCTAAGGCAGTTATTCTCAGATTTATTTTTAAACATTTATTTATGCATGCATTTATTCGTTTTTGTTTAACACAAGGTCTCTCTGCATAGCCATACTGCCCTCGATATGTAGACCATGCCGGCCTCAAAAACCCAAGGCCAGATAGGAGGGAAGCAAATCAGGGTAGGAGGAAATTTAGTGGCACGGTGTGGGTCCTTGTGCCTTCAGCTGTGACTTTGAACTGCGTTAGCGTGACTTTGCAGTTTATTAGAAACACAGAATCTCAGCCTTTCCCTCTGGCCACTAAGTCAGCATCTGCACGTTCAGATGACCCCCTAGGTGACCGTGTACCGTTACTGTTACATTAGAAGGGTGCTAGAGAATCAGCTTCATTCTTCAGAGTCCTGCTCTTCCAGAGGACCTGAGTTCAGCTCCCAGCATCCTTGTAGGACAGCTCACAACCACCTGGAACTCCAATTCCAGAGAATCAGAAGTCCTCTTCTGGCCCCTCTGGGCACCCGTACACATACAGCATATGCGAGCGCTAAGACACGTGCATACACATACAAGAGGTAATTTTTAAAAATAGTTAGGAAAGCCTGGTATGAAAAAAAAAGGAACTTAATGTAGCCGAAGTCTTGTTATTAGTGGCCATGTGACGTTAGCTAAGTGAATAACTAATCCATAATTTGTAAAATGCAGAGTTTATTATGAGTTATTCTATGCCTCTGTAAAAGTACGTAAAACATAAGTCTGTACTTTACACATCATAAGGCAAACACTGTGGTGAGTACTGTCAGAACAAAGCCTTGTCAGTCCCCAGAGTCACTTCCTATGTTAAAACCCCCCTCCACCCACAGATAACAGCTAACCTGATATTGTCTTGCTTTTCTATCACTCCTTTTCTACCCCTGAACAACATAGTTTAATCTTCCCACTTTGGGATTTTATATAAAGGGACACTTGTCTGGCAGTGCATTCCTGTAATGCCAGCATTTGGGAGGCTGAAGCTGGGAGATCACAAACTGCTAAGAGACTAGCCTGGTCTACATAGTGAGACTTTTTTTTTAAGGAAACATGCCATATATTTTCACTGTGACTTGATTTTCTCTTCAGCAGTGTGTCTTTGAAAGTGTTCTAGTCTGGGACATCAAGCCAAGCTCCCCAGCTTTATGCTGTTGTCGCTGATACCCTGTCACAATGGCTCATTTACACACTCGCTAGGGCACCGTTAATGAACAGTTGAGTGGTTCCCACCGTGTGTGTTCCTCACCTTCATGAGTGAAAAGTTAACAGAGGTGACAGGAACATGCCGCAGAAGGCGCTCTATAAAACCACGCGTCTGAATGAGTTGCTGTGAGAGGGAAGAGGTGGTGTCTCATCTGAGAGTCAGAAGCTAAGATGTATGGTAAGATCAGGTCATTACACTCTGGCTAGAAAGACTCACAGTGACTTTTAAGAGCGGTGGCTTCCAAGGCAGAGGTGGTTTCAGGAGGTGATGCAAGCTCGCACTGTAGAGGTGAAGGCCAGATGAGGCTTCCTGGAACCCAGACTTTGCCAGCTCCACCATCTGAGAAAACTCTATTCACCACCTTCCTGACGAGGGGACACCACTCACACTTCTGGATTTCTTTCCTTTGGATATGAGACACCCAGAAAAGAATAATGAATTTGCCAATATATTGTTTAAATTGGGAAACACTGCCCCTGGTTCTTTGCTGCCTTTGAGGAATTGCTTGGTCTATAACTTACAGCTGTACAACTCAGTCTGTTGTCAAGGTCAGGATACAGGTGGCCAGGCACGCGCTGTGCATTTGTGTAATCATGTGTCACTCGAGACACAGAGGTAGGGGAATCAGGAGTTCAGAGCTATCCTCAGCTATATAGTGAGTTGGAGTCGAGCCACTTAAGACTGATTTTAAAAGGAAGGAAGGAAGGAAGAAAAAAAGTAAAAACTGAATCTAAGGTACAGGGTGGGTGTATTATAGCTTGCAGCCCCTAGGGGGCGCTAAGAGTCTGCTCATGAAAAAAGGTATCCTCGGTAGATTATTATGTTAAGGGCCTCACATCCGGTACAGGCAGAGGTTAGTGGCCGTCTCAGAGGATGCAAGATTTCTTTTCCACTCACTGTTAGAGAGCTGCAATGACAAGGCTCTTTTGGATTCCTCTAGGATCTGAGTGTGGCTCTGTACAAACATTTCCTTTCCCCGAACGATGGGGAAACGATGGGGAGCGCTTCCAGAGAACTCCGCCTCCTCTGCTGTGATATAGATCCAGTCCTTGTGGAGCGGGCTGAAAAAGACTGTCCCTTCCCTGACGCTTTGACCTTTATCACCCTGGACATCATGGATCAAGAAAACAGGAAGGTTCCCTTGAGTTCTTTCTTAAGCCAGTTTGGGCGTTCCGTTTTTGACATCGTCTTCTGCATGTCAGTAACAATGTGGATTCATCTGAACCATGGGGACCATGGTCTGTGCGAGTTCCTGGCCCATGTCTCCTCTCTCTGCAGCTACCTCCTCGTGGAGCCACAGCCCTGGAAGTGTTACCGTGCAGCTGCAAGACGCCTTCGCAAGCTGGGACTCCACAATTTTGATCACTTCCGCTCGCTGGCTATCCGAGGTGATATGGCCAGCCAGATTGTGCGGATCTTGACTCAGGACCATGGGATGGAGTTAGCGTGCTGTTTTGGCAACACCAGTTGGGACCGAAGCCTTCTGCTCTTCAGAGCAAAGCACACCAACAAGACTCAGACAATCCCCGAATCGTCGTCAAAAGAGACACGGACAGATTAAGATTCTGAAGGCAATGGGACAGACCAGTAAAGAGATACCAGGGAGCTTTTACACTGAGAATCGTGTTTGCATCCCGGAGCCATCAGGCAGCCTTGAGACCTGGCGGAGCTTTTGGCAGTGTCTGAAGCAAGCGGCTGAAAGACACTGTCTGTGTTCCCGGTTGTTTGGAATAACCCCCGTGGGGAATGAGTTCATAGAACATTGAACGAGGCAACTGGATGGAGATTGTGTTCCTGAGGAGTGAAACTGCTTTTTGGAAGTTTTGTTTGCTGGGGATCATTTGGGTATTGTGGGTGTTCTGGACAGAGAATCTATGACCGAACCTCATCTCCAGCTCTGAGGGGTTATTTATTAAAAAAGACTGTATCGTTTCTCTGAGTTCCTTGAAATCTGATCTGGTTTCTTTGGGCATTGTCTGGATTTACTGGACCTGCCTTGAGGCAAAGCCTCACAGTGAAATCTGCTTGTGATGAGGAGGCGCTGGACTGGCTACAGGAAGTGGCCAGTCGGGAAGATCTTCAGAGCAGGACAAGCCTTGGCACAGTACTTACAGATACTAGGAAGATGTGTTAACTGGCATTTAAAAACTACTTAGAAGCTAGGTGTAGTGGGGACGTCTGTAGTCTAGGCAGGGGCGGGAGGATCAGGAGCTTAAGGACAACTTGTTTGAGGCCAGCCTGGGCTATGTGAGTCCCTGTCTTTAAAAAAAAAAAAAAAAAAAGTAATGACAACAGGTATTTGTGGCTTGGGGTAAAGCTTAATTGCAGAGTGTTTACCAAATACATACTTACAAAGTTTGATCCCTAGTCTTCTCATCCCCCGAAATAAAATAAAATTAAAATTATGAACCCTGAGGTAGATAGCAATTTGGGTCTTCACTATAGCTCAGTAATCTCACTTCTCCTTCTCCCTTCCACCCCCACCTCTAGTTTTCAGGACTAAGGATCAAGCACATCGCAGGACCTAGCAGACACTTGGCAGTCACTCTGCCAGTGAGCTGCCTCCCCAGCTTGGTTCTGTTGCATTTTACTTTTTTGATTTTTGTTGTTTGTTTGTTTGTTTTTTAAAAGCAAGGTATCTCTATGTAGCCTTGGCTGTCTTCATTTATTTATTTTCTGTGTATTTTGTTTTGCCTGCATGAATATCTATGCACCGTGAGCATGCAGTTCCCAAAGAGACCAGAAGAGGGCATCAGATCCCCTGGGACTGGAGTTAACAGATGGTACTACCATGTGGGTGCATGGACTCCTGACTCTGCAAGAGCAGCCCGTGCTGTTAATGGTGGACCGTCTTCCCAGCCCGCAAGCTGGCCGTTCTTAAGTGTAAAGTTCCCTCGTATTAAGTACATTCACAGTAAAGGTTCTGTTTTTAGCAGGCACCTCGATTCTGACACAAGTGGAAGAGGCAATACTTTGACAGCTTGGGATTCTGTCTAGCCCCCCGGAGAAAGGCCTTCTGTTCCTGCTCATCTACCCTACCCACGCCTACTGGCTCCTAAATATACTGGCAGCCCACCCCCAGGGTTCTGGACTAATATTTCCCTGTTTTGTAATCATAACCTGCCCCCCCCATAGTTGTTAGGCATCTCAATTATATATTGCTACACATCCCCAAAAGCAAACTAACCCCACTTCCACACCTAGCCTTGGGCCCATTTATTTGTTGCACACCCTAGGAATTTCAGTTGGCTCCTTTCTACTCCCCAGGTTGGAAGAGGTGCAAAGTCCAGCAAATCCTCCAGTATCGTGTTAATCCCCGTTCACTGCATCCGTTCCGTGTGGCAGCACTTCCTTCCAGTCTGTGTCCTGTCTGTCTTCAGCCATAGTTTTACAACTGAGACAGCACCCTCCCCTTCCTAAGCCCAGAAGAGCTGAAGGATGAGAAGGAACTTTATGGAAGAACGCGTTAACCAAGATTAAGGTACTGTCACTTGGTGACGGCCACAACCACATGCGTTAAGACAGAAGGGGAAAAAACAGCAGAAGATGCAGATCTTACTGGATCTCATTTGTTTTTCCAGGATAAAGAAGTGTCACTATGAGCTCTGATTGAGGGCCACCGAACATTTGAAATGTCGGGGACAGTGGGAGTGGAAGGAAGGGAAAAGAGACCAGCTTTGGGAGGTCTCAGATTAATCCCAGTGGGAGACGGAGCTAAGTCTCCATGTTCTCCGCACCTTGTGGCTCTGCTGGGCTCTCTTCACCCATCACTAAGGCTGTGCAAAGGCTATATTTAGCATCATAACAGGCTGCATAACCAACTCCCAAGATGTCCACATACCTTCCCGATAGCAGAAGGGGCTTTACAGATGTGACTAACGATGCTGAGGCAGGGAGAGTGGCTGGGATCCCCTTTAAAAGGGAGGCAGAGAGAGATCTAACCATAGTCGTATTAACAGAAGCGTGGGTGGTAATGAGGATGGACTGCAAACTGAGGAATGCAGGCAAGGGAACACATCCCTCCTGTGACTCTCTAGAAGGCATGCAGCGCCGATACTGTAGTTCCTGACTTCTAGCTGCTTGGGATTCTAAAAGTAAGCATACATTGTTTCAAACTAAACTTGTGATTTGTTGCATACATTGTTTCAAACCAAACTTGTGATTTGTTACAGCCACAGAACAATACTAACACGAGCTCAGAAGGCCTCAAGTGGAGCCTGGTCCAAACAATGATTTTGGTTTTGTTTCTGTAGCCCTGGCTGTCCTGGAACTCCCTCTTTAGACCAGGCTGGCCTCCAACCCACAGAGATCCACTCCACCGCTTCTGCCTCCAGAGCACTGGGATTAAAGGCGTGTGCCACCACACCCAGCTGTCCCAAACAACCCGACGGCAGAAAATGGGCTCAGTGACCAAAGGATATGTAGAAGCTTCACCTGAGAACAAGTCAACCATGACAGCCTTTAGGTCTGAGTCCGACCTGTTTGCTAGTGGCATGCTACTGAGTAGTTGGGTAGGAGGAACCATTTGCTGCACTTCATTACAGCCCATGTGGCAGTCAGAAGAAAATGAGTAATTAGTGCTCATAAAGATGAGACCCGGGGGGGGGGGGGGGGGGGAGCTGGAGAGATGGCTCAGCAGCTAAGAGCACCAACTGCTCTTCCAGAGGTCCTGAGTTCAACTCCCAGCAACCACATGGTGGCTCACAACCATCTGGAATGGGATCCATGCCCTCTTCTGGTGTGTCTGAACAGAGTAATAGTGTACTCACATAAATAAATAAATAAAGATAGGTGAGGCTCTGGAACTAAGCAGACAGTGGCTGCTCAGTTCCCCATGAGAACCACGAAGACCACGAGAATTTCATCTTTATGTCAAACCAGCATAACTAAGGCCCCTGCACCAAGTACGCCGAACCTTTTTAGGGCTCATGACAGACATAGAGAATGAGCCTGGATATCCTTTAACATTTACACAGTCATGAGCTGGGTGTAATCTCAGACCTTAGGAAGCTGAGTCTGGGCACAGTATGGACTGTACTGCCGAGCTCTAGGCCAACCCACCCCGTGTGGAGACCCTGTGTCCAAAAGCAGATGCCAGCTAATGTGATCTCAGAGCTTCCGAAAGGGAAGCCTGCCCCCTGCAGTGCATACAGGAGACTCTCAGAGGGTGAGAGGTGAGCTGTTACAGGAATGAGGGGCAAGGAGCAGTCCCCATGAGCCTGGAGAAAGGGACCTTGCGGCCAGAGCACACTGCACAGAACACACAGGGGGGGCTCCTAACAGGCAGGCATCAGGACAGAAGCAAGTGTAAAGAGTCCTTTCCACACAGCAAAATTCTCAGAAGCCATAGGCAAAAGCAACAGACTTGACTAAAGGGGGAGAACAGTTTCAGGAGAACCAACTAAAATTATTTTAATGCGTATGACAAAGAAGCAATCTTGTACAGAAGTTTTGGATCTATCAGGAAAAAAACAAAAACAAAAAAAACCATGGAAAATAATGGCAGGCCAGGCAAGGTGGCACACATCTTTAATCCCAGCACTGGGAGGCAGATGCAGGGGGATCTCTCTGAGTTCAGGGGCAGCCTATTTTACGTAGTGAATTCCTGGACAGCTAGGACTACATAGACTTGTCTCAAAAGTTTTTTTTAAAAAGGAGTAGGTTGGTGGGTGGAGAGATGGCTCAGCGGTTAAGAGCACTGACTGCTCTTCCATAGGTCCTGAGTTCAATTCCCAGCAACCACATGGTGGCTCACAACCATCTGTGATGCCCTCTTCTGGTGTGTCTGAAGACAACTACAGTGTACTCATATGCATAAAATAAGTAATTCTTTTAAAAAATGAAAGAAAGGAGAAAAAGAAAAAAGAAAAGAAAACAGGCAGATCAACAGTTGGGGCGATGCTTATTTTGAGGCAGGGCCTTGTGGCTGGTCTTAACCTTAGGGCAACCCTCCTGCTTCTGTCTCCAATTGCTAAGGTGACAGTGTGAACTGCAAAGCCTGATTGGAAACCTGCTTAATCTTGTTAATGACATCCCAATAAAAACAATGAGTCCATTTTTTGGCTTAGTACAGTACTGACAGACTTCTGGATTTTGTTGCTGTTTCTTATGTGACGGTGAGGTGGCTGGGGAGATGGCTCAGTGATTTCAGAGCACTGGCTGCCCTTCTAGAGGATCCGGGTTCAATGCTCAGCACCTACACCGCAGTTCACAACTTTCAGCAACTCCAGCCCTGGGGATCTGAGGCCCTTTTCTGACCCCCATGGGTACCAGGCATGTCTGTGGTGCGCTTACACACAAGCAAAATACTCATGTGCACAAAAAGAAAATGGAGTATTTTGTGCACCCTGTCAGTGGAGATGTAAATTAGCATTGCTGGAGGACAGTTGTCAGTATTTATTAAAATGCATACTATACTTAGAAATTACATAGTAAAGAGTTTCCTGTGGATATACATGCTCACATAAGTGTGCAAGGGTACATAGGTAATGTTAAAATGTTACAATTACTCGATACAAGGAAACAAAGTATGGGAGAACCAGAGCTGCAGTTGTAAAAAGAAATGGAACACACTGAGAGACTCTGTAAACTGCCCGCCATACAAGCACAGGAGGACCCACGCTTGATCCCTAGAAACCATTAAAAGACCTAATGGCGCCACAGACTTGTAATCCTGGCGCTGCAGAAGAGGAGGCAGCAGATCCCCGGGCTCCGTGGCCGACCAGCTGAGTCTATGTGGAGAGCTGTACTTAGATAAGGAGAGACCCTGTCTCAAAAAACGAGGCGAGGGAGCCGGTGGGGGAAGGGCGCAGGGTGCGACTGTTGAAAGCACTGGCAATACCAGCTGTACTGGCTGGTTTTGTGTGTCAACTTGCCACAAGCTGGAGTTATCACAGAGAAAGGAGCCTCCCTTGAGGAAATGCCTCCATGAGATCCAGCTGTAAGGCATTTTCTCAATTAGTGATGGGGGGGGCATTGTGGTTGGTGCCATCCCTGGGCTGATAGTCTTGGGTTCTGTAAGAAAGCCAGCTGAGCAAGCCAGGGGAAGCAAGCCAGTAAGGAACATCCCCACCACCACCACCACCATGGCCTCTGCATCAGCTCCTGCTTCCTGACCTGCTTGAGTGTTCGAGTCCTGACTAACTTTGGTGATGAACAGCAATGTGGAAGTGTAAGTTGAATAAACCCTTTCCTCCCCAACTTGCTTCTTGGTCATGATGTTTGTGCAGGAATAGAAACCCTGACTAAGACATCAGCCTAGTACCCTGTTCAGTCACCAGGACCCACGTAAGAAAAATCATATGTGTTCCCTTGACTTAGGCAGCAAGATGATTGGGAGCCAGAGACTCATAGGTCCGTGAGCCTGGAGGACACGGGGGAGCAGAATCAAGAGCAATCCTGTCTCAACAAAGTGGAAGGACAGACTCTTGAAAGTTGTCCTCTGACTTCTGACCTCCCCATGCACCAATGGCACAGTGTCTGTGTGAGTGCACACACACACATACACACACACACATTTTTAAAATTAAAATAAAGGCAAGGTTGCAATGCAGGGCTGGAGATATAGCTCAGCAGTTAACAGCACTAGCTGCCTTGAAAAAAACCAAAAAACTAAAAACTAAAAAAGCACTAGCTGCTCTTCTGGAGGTCCTACATTCAAGTCCCAGCACAAGCACGGTGGCTCACAACCATGGGTTCCAATGTCCTCTTCTGATGTGCAAGACATGTATGCAAGCAAACATCCATTTACATAAAGTACATTAAAAACAAATATTAAAAACAAAACATGGGCTGGAGAGATGGCTCAGTGGTTAAGAGCACCAACTGCTCTTCCAGAGGTCCTGAGTTCAATTCCCAGCACCCACATGGTGGCTCACAACCATCTGGAATGTGATCCGATGCCCTCTTCTGATATGTCTGAAGACGGTGACAGTGTACTCAAGTATATAAAATAAACAAATAAATCTTTTTAAAAAAATTAAAAAAACAACATTGCAACAACTAGTGGCCCATATACTTGTGAGACAAAGACAGGTAGATTTCTCTGAGTTTGACTCTAGCCTGGTCTACGTAGAGTTCTGAGATAAGAATGGTAAAATTCTGCTTTTGGTCAGGCAGTGGTGGTGCACCACACACCTTTAATCTCAGCACTTGGGCGATCTCTGAGTTTGAGACCACCCTGGTCTACAAAGCAAGTTCCAGAACAGCCAGGGTTATACAGAGAAACCCTGTCTCAAAAAAAATAATAATAATAAATAAAAATAAATAAAAATTTAAAAACCGAAAATTCTACTTTTGGCTGGATATGGTGCATGCCTGTAATCTCAGCACTTGAAAGACTAAGGAGGTTTTCATGTTTGAGGACTGCTGGACAGCCTGGGCTACATAGCCAGAGCCTATATCAAAGAGGAATGGAAAAGAAAAGGTCCTGCTTTTGTTTTTTTTTTTAAAAGAGTACACAACTCCAGCGCTCAAGAGTTAGGGTGGTGGGTCCAAGGCTAGCCTGAGCTACACAGTGAGATTCTATCTCAAAAAAACAAACTAGGACAGACAAGACAGCTTAGCAGGTAAAGGTGCTTGCCACCAAGCCTAACAACCTGAGTCTGAACCCCAGAACTAACTCCAGAAAGTGCCCTACTAACCACATATGCTTGATCTGATACACAATGGCATGTGCCCTCCATAACAATAAACAAATAAATATAAGGGAAAAACTGAAAAGAATACACACATTCAAGGTAATAAGCAATATATATATATATATACACACACACACACACACACACACACACACACACTCTTATAAGCAAGTCCAGTCATGTCAAAGAGTCAAAGGGTAAGATGGCTCATTGTTGGGGATGGAAAATGCAACCAAAAGTTGAAAGGTTTTGTTTTAAAGTATACACACTCATTTTTAGTGTGTGTGTACACGTGTGGGTGTTGTCGGTGTGCACACAAGGCTATGGCTGATGTTGGATGTCATCTTCAATCACTTCACCTTATTTTTTAAATACTATTATAATTGCAGTGTGTGTGTGTGTGTACAGTTTGTATGAATGCAGTGTGTGTGAGTGCAGTGTGTTTGTGAATGCAGTGTGTATGAGTGCAGAGTGTGTGTGAGTGCAGTGTGTGCACATGAATGCAGTGTGTGTGAGAGTGCAGTGTGTGTGAGTGCAGTGTGTGTATGTGAGCACAGTGTGTGCACGTGAATGCAGCGTGTGTGAATACAGTCTGTGTATGAATGCAGTGCGTGTGAATGCAGTGTGTGTGAGCACAGTGTCTGTGTGAGTGCAGTGTGTAGGACTGCAGTGTGTATGAGTGCAGTGTGTGTGAGTGCAGTGAGTGTGAGTGCAGTGTGCGTGAGTGCAGTGTGCGTGAGTGCAGTATGTGCATGAGTGCAGTATATGTGAATGCAGTGTGTGAGGGCAGTGTGTGAATGCAAATGTGCATGTGTGTGAATGCAGTGTGTCTGTGTAAATGTAGTGTGTGTGTGTGGATACAGTGTGTCTGTGTGTGTGTGTGTATGAAAATGTGTATGAGCTGTATAGAAGGACAACTCTCAGGCATCAATCTCCTCCTTGTGTCAAGGTCAGGTCATACCCACTAAGCCATCTTGCTGGCCTTCCTCTTTTTAGAAAGGGTTTCTCACTGAGCCTGGGGCCCACTGATAAGCTAGATTAGCTGACCAGCAAGCCGTAGGGATCCTTCTGTGCCTGTCCCTGCCTCTGCCTCCCCAGAACTAGGATTACAGGCACAAGCTGCCTCAAACAGCCAACTTTTTCTGTGGGTAATGGGGATCCAAACTCAGGTCCTCATGCTTGTACTGACTGAGAGAAATCCCCACCCCTATATGCACTGTGTATGTGTGCTGTAAGTATGAGTTCATATGGGGTGCATGCACGCACATGTGCACATGGGGGTGGGGTAGGTGGGGAGCGCTTACGGTGGCCAGAGATCGACATCAAGTGTCTTCCTCTATCTCTTACTTTTTGAAACACAGTCCGTCCTTGAACCTGGAACACATTAGCTGACTAGGCTGGCTGGTCAGTGAGCTCCAGGGACCCCTCGCTGCACACCGCTGGTGTTACAGATGTGCACTACCACACCATGCTTCTTTTTGCATGGGTGCTAATGACCTCAACTGCGGTCCTCGTGTGCATGGCAGTTTCCTGACTGAACCATCTCGCTGGCCCTGCGTGCACGTACTTCTAAAAGATTAAATGTAAACAATTTTCTAAATCAAGCCATGCCTTCCCATAGCCGACTAAAATGACTCCTGTGGATAGCCAATTGCCTTGTGCATCTATATCTGCTTAGTGTTCTCTCTAACCACACAGCCAAGATTCTTGAAAGATCTAAGCGCTTCCCATCTCCATTACTTACTGCATACATCTTTCTCAACAGTTTAAAATCTGGTTTTGCCGGTCTCCCGTGATGTGTGGCTAAAGTCAACAAGAATGATTGTCTGGACCCAACTTCTGGTTCATTGGAAACTTGTTGGTCCTTGGACATCTGGCTTGGACCCTGGTGATGGCATTGCTCTGGACACCCCTGTTGAATGCTGGTATTCCATGGGGTTCTGTTCCAGCACCCCCTCTCTTCCTGCATGACTTCCTCCACTGCGGTTCAGCTGCCCCCAGTTTTAATGTATGTGAGTCACTGTCGCTGTCTTCAGACACACCAGAAGAGGGCATCCAATCTCATCACAGATGGTTGTAGCCACCATGTGGTTGCTGGGAATTGAACTCAGGGCCTCTGGAAGAGCAGTCAGTGTTCTTAACTGGTGAGCCATCTCTTCAGCAAAGTTTAAAATTGCTTTTTAGCATTTTATTCTTTGTTTTGTTGGAGGTTTTTAGTTTTTGTCTTGTTTTGTTATTCTTTTTCTTTTCTTTTTTTTCTTCTGGAGCTGAGGACCTAACCCAGGGCCTTGTGCTTGCTAGGCAAGCACTCTACTACTGAGCTAAATCCCCAACCCGCCCCCCAGTTTTAATGACTCATAGATTCCATTAGTCCAAATCTTCTCTTGAACTTCAAAATTATTTATCCAAAAGCCTACATTTTTGCTTCCATCCTTTTAAAAATTATTATTATTCTTTATGAGTATGAGTGTTTTGTCTTTACGTGTGACTGTGTGCAACATGCCTGCCTGGTGCCTGCGGGGTCAGAAGAGGATGTCAGATCCCCTGAAACTGGAGTCACAGGTAGTAGTGAGCCTCCATGTGGGTGCTGGGAAGCAAACCTGGATCCTCTAGAAAAGCAGCCAGTGCTCTCTCAACCTCTGAATCACCTATCCTGCCCCACCCCAGCCTTTTTTTTTTTTTTTTTTTTTGCTGGTATATATTCATTGTCCGTAATGCTGGGTATCATAAAGACATTTATCTTGACCATATTCATCCTTCCACACCATCCGGTCCCTCATTCCTGCTAATCTCCTCTCCCCCAGTCTCTCTTCTGCTTTTGTCTCATGTAAAGAAATACATCTTAACATCCTAATCTCTCCACATCACGGAACGCAGAGAAAATGGTGGGATTCTCTATGCTGGGTGATGCAGTACAGTATAGACAGGATTGTCTTGAGGAAGTTGCATTGTCCTAAGGATTAAGGTTAACATGCAGTGTATCTGTAGCCTCTCTTGGGGAACAGCAGCAACTGGGAAGGGAGCACTGAGAAGGGAGCACTGGGGAGGGAGCACTGGGGAGGGAGCACTGGGGAGGGAGCACTG
>JADRCH010000871.1:465488-477994 GCA_019843965.1 Rhynchomys soricoides | reverse complement strand
GGGGGGCACTGGGAAGGGAGCACTGGGAAGGGGGCACTGGGGAGGGAGCACTGGGGAGGGAGCACTGGGGAGGGGAGCACTGGGAAGGAAGCAGTGGGAATGGAGCACTGGGGAAGGGAGCACTGGGAATGGAGCACTGGGGAGGGGAGCACTGGGAAGGGAGCACTGGGGAGGGAAGCACTGGGAAGGGAGCACTGGGGAAGGGAGCATTGGGGAAGGGGGGACTGGGAAGGGAGCACTGCAAAGGGCTAACTGCAAAGGGAGCACTGTGAAGGGAGCACTCACCGTGGGCAGGCATTTCCAGTCAGATACCTTCTGGGCATTTCAGTACCAACCTGTTTGGAAGTAAGCACACCATCTAAACCTCTTCCTCCCCAGCATCTTTTATGTCAGTGAGCAGCCCTACTGGCTGCCAAGTTTGTTGTTTAAAGGTCTTGGCCTCCTCTCTGCTTCCCTCCACTTCCAACCCTGAAGTCATTGCTTCTATGGCTATCTATGCCATTTTCTTTGTTTGGATATTAGTTCTTTGTTTATTGAAACATGGTATCTCTATTATGTAGCCCTGGCTGTCCTGAAACTCAGTATGTAGACCAGGCTGGTCTTGAACTCCCAGAGATCACAATCATCCATAATTCAGTTCCGGGGAATCTGAATTCAAATGCCGCTGTGAGTAATGAGGGTGTGGCTCTCCAAGGTTATCATTACTATGTACACAGTTAGGCCACACCACCTCACGGGTTTGTAAACAGCAGTCTATAGCCCCAACCCCCAAGAAATCTAGCTTGTCTTATTACAAGCAAGGAAAGGATTAGTGATGGACAGTAAGAACGGAGAAATAATCAACTTTGGGGCTTCAGAGCTTTAATAAATTGATTAGTAAACCTGAATCAAAATGTAGCACACACCTCTTTCAAGAAAACAACCATGGAGTACTGCAGCAGCTTCAAGTCTTGTCTCTAAGGAGGAAGGTGAGTGAAGCAGAAAGCCTGCCAAAACATCTGGTAAGGAGGGAGGGCAAGGCCATGTACAAATGTTCTGCCCGTCTTTATTAAATAAGGGTAAGCATGTGAACAAGACAAAACAAAACATAAAACAAACACTCTAAGTCGGGCAGTGGCGCACGCCTTCAATCCCAGCACTCGGGAGGCAAAGGCAAGTGGATCTCTGAGTTTGAGACCAGCCTGGTCTAGAGAGAATTCCAGTGCACCCAGTCTTGAAAAAAATCAACCAAACAACCAACAAAAACCAATCTAGATGTCATTTGCTTCCAAAAATTCAGATACTTGCAAACATTCAAAATAGCTAAAAACGCCTGACAGATTTAAGATTTTATTTCATTTTATTTATTTATTTATTTTTGGTTTTTCGAGACAGGGTTTCTCTGTGTAGCCCTGGCTGTCCTGGAACTCACTCTGTAGACCAGGCTGGCCTCGAACTCAGAAATCCGCCTGCCTCTGCCTCCTGAGTGCTGGGATTAAAGGCATGCGTCACCACTGCCCGGCCAGATTTAAGATTTCTATCCTGGGGCACAAGAGCAGCAGATACATCATCGGAGTCGGGCTTCAAAGCCCTTTGAGGGGAGAATGTATCTAATTATTGTTACACTCCCAGGGCCAACCCATTAATCCCTATTCAGTAAATATTGGATGACTGGGCAAGGATTAATCCGTCCTGTAGAGTCCAAAGGTGCCCTAATCGAACACCAAGAATCAGGTTGAGGGGGGATGAAAGGATTGTGGACTTGGCTCTGCGACAGAGTGCGCTTGGTACTTGTGAAGCTCCAGGCCTGGCAGCACACCTGTAGCCCCATCACCCAGTATGTGGGACAGGAGGGCAGAGCGTTGGAAGCCAGCCTGAATTACACAGCTAGACCTGAGGTTTTTCTGTTGTTGTTCTTTAGTCCAAAATGACCCCTGTATCTACATGCTCATTCTGCTTTCCGGGCAAAACTTCTTGCGTTAAGTTTCACCCTCTTCTACCAAGGGGGTTTGCTTGCTAGCCCACCCCGGTACCGATCTCTTGTCTTATTCCTGCCTGGGTCCTATTCAAGTTCTCCATCTTCAGCCTCGCTCTTTAAGACGCCTTCTTTGGAGAGTAACCCTTAAATTAATCCTAGCCAACCTGACCACCCTATATTCCTGTATGGCATATGTTCTTTTACTGGTCTAATTTTGCTTTAAGTCTCATTTGCACACCTATGACAGAAGCAATATTAATAAAATATACATCGTGTCCAAAGATATCTTTGAATTCCCCTGTGTGGAATTCAGAACCTGCACATCCAGCCCAGTTTGTACAGTGCACGTAGTTGAGGATTGTAAGGTATCCACCGAAGGGCAAATAAGTGTTTAAGGACCAAAATGCAGACAGAAGCTTAGGACCATGGCAAGATCGAGGTCAGCCCGGCCTATATCGTAAGTTCTTGGCTAGCCAGGGTTAGAGACCCTGTCTCAACAACAAATAGACCAATGACATGGTACTGAGCTCTTACATTGCAAGAGCCTGCATGAGTTAATTAGCTTGCTTTCCCCCATACCAGTGATTGAATTGCACTTCCCTCTTCCCTGATGGAAAGTAGCTAAAAACCAATACAGTCTTTTTTCTGCCCAAGAGTTCTGCCTGCCTCTGCCTCACAAATGCGAGGATTTCTCATGAGCAACCACGCCTGGGTCTGCCTTGCCTCTTAAACCAGCACTGCTTTCTACTCATGCGCCTGTTCCTCGCTCCCAGTTTCCAGATTTCTGGGAGGTCCCCGACCTAGAGATGGAAAAGAGAGGCGGGTGCATTTAAGGCCAAGGAGACACTCAAGCCTCTTCCTGTAGACTAGCACCTAACACGTATGCAGCAAATTACAAACACGCTCTCAACCACATACACGTGCACGCCCAGACCCACGGAAGCAGACGCGCATGCCCGTGGGCCCGCGCGAACCTACTTAGTTTTCTCTGTTCTAAATGCCCGGCTCCAGTCCCACTCGGCCTGGCATCCCGACCCCTAAGCACTGGGTAGGTTTTGCAGGTCAGCTCCGGCCTGAGGAAAGAGTGTTTCTCCGCAGGGGGGAGGGGAGGCCCTGCCCACCCGGGCGGAAGCGGCGCGCGCCGGCCGGGCAGACTTAGCTCTCGTCCTGGGAACATCTGGACAGAGCTGGGAGGGGCGCGCACCCAGGCTGAGCTCGGATTGGCTGAGCGGGAGGAGAAAGGCGGGGTCTGGGCGAGGGGCGGGGCTCATTGGCCCCTTTAAAGCCTTGACATCAAGAGGCGGCTCCGGTACCCCCCTTTTTCTGCCCCCCCTCGTCCGCCCGCCCCCGAGATGCGGCGATGGACCCTGTGGACCAAGCCAGCCGAGCTCAGCACCTGATTTCGGTAAGTTGAGGCCTGTTTGGCAATTAACGGGCTGTGAGGTAGGGGGCCGCACGGCCCGGGCGGGGGCGCGGAGTGTGGAGTGAAAGGCTCTCGTGGCAGCTTTGGCTGGAAGGGGCAGCGAGGCTTCCGGCCCACACCTCGACGCCTGCCAGTCCCTCGCGCCGCACTCTCCCAGGAGGGGTCCTGTGTGACTTTGTCCACCCCCCCACCCCACCCCCTCCCGCCCCCTGCGCCATCCTCGCGCACACTCGGTGGCCCCGGAAGGGAAACTTTCGGGAGTGGGGGATGTTCCGGTGGCGGGTGTCCCTCCCTCTTTGAAAGCACTGACCTTGCCCCCACTGCGCATCCTACCCTCCCTATATCCCACGGTCCCGGTACCGTTTAGCGGTACTGGGTTGCGGAGGGAGGGGGCTCTCCCCAAGGCGCAGGCGCAGACTGCAGCCCGGGGCACCCCTTCGCACTCCTTCCAGTCCCTGTGGCCCGGGGCTGTAGGGCGTGGGGGAGGCGGGGAAAGGCGGAGTGACCGGGTCTTGGGAACAACCCTGCTGAAGCTCTGAGGGGCTGTGGGAAGAAGGGAACCCGACAACCTGCATGCTGAATAGAGGCTGATCGAAGGAGATGGGTTGGGCTAGAGTAGGGACAGGGCAGCCCTGACTGAAAAGGTTTTCTTGGTTTTCGCTGGGGTGCTAAAAGAATGCAGAGAATTTATTTGTGCCTGACATTCCCTTAGTTTAGCAGGCCCAGGAAAGCGGCTGTTGGGACCCCAACTCCTCTTTATATCCTGGGCGGAAGGCCCCTCTTGTCTCTCCAGCCTTGGCGCTGTCCCAAGGGCACAGAAGGCCTTCCTTCATCTCCTCATAGGTCTGGTTTTCCAGAGGGCTCAGATAAACCCACCCAGCTTGCCCAGCAGCTGCTTTTTAAAGACTGCCTTCCTCAGGAGCTGGAGGTCTTAGGCTTGAGGGCTTCCTTAGGTTTAGAGGCAATCTCTGATTTCCCTCTCCACGAGCTCTCCTCTTCTCCAGTGGGCCCTCCTGCTCAAACACAATCGTAAGCCAGAGGAAGTGGTTGGAGACAGAGGTCGGCAACCAGGACTGGTTTGAGGAACCATGGGGAAGGAATCTCACTATTGTGTGCTCAGGCCTCTGAGGGGAAGTGAGCATTGCACAATTGCTTTGTTGTAGACCCTCTTCTGTCTTATAGGACCCCCTCCCAATCTGGCCTGAAAGTCTGGCTCTCAGATTTTAAAACCCCAGACCTGGTGTGTGAGCAGAGTTACTTGTCTAGAGAGAAGTATTCCCACATAGATCCTTTGGTTTTGTTTCCAGCACCTGTAGTCTACCTAAGGTGTCTTTGGCTGTACAGTATTCTCCGAAGCTCTAGCCTTTGGAAGAGAGTTGGGCTTCAGAGAAGGGATGCACTCTATCATATGGCGGAGAATATTTGTGTATGTGCACTGAGTTGCTGTCAGGATAGCCAGAGTCAGGAGCTCTGGGCCTTGGACTTGCAGTCTGCACTGTGACCTTGAGCAAGATAGTTTGCTTCTATTGGGTACAATTTCCTTCATCTTCAGAACGCAGCAGTAGGACCAGAAAGATCTAAAACACACACACACACACACACACACACACACACACACACACGGAGGTGATGACTGGGAGGGGAGGAGAAGGGTCCTTCAGCAGGCTGACTCCATTAAGGGAGCTAAAATGCTGGCCCACAGTTTGTTAGGATTAGAATTCTGGATTGAGAGAAACAGAACTTTGTTCTGCCTGTGAATAGGCCTTTTCTGCTCACCCTGGTGCCTTGGGGTATGAACTCCTGCTGGCTCAGGTTGGCCCACCCATCAAGGTGAAACATCATGACTGGGCCAGCCTTTGAGTTGGGTCTTTGGGGAGAGTTTGAGAGAGGAGGAGGCAGCCAAGGGCCAGCGGTGTAGGCAGATTCCCAGCAGACAGTTTGCATCTCAGCTGTTGGGACTTGTTTTAGGATCTGAGCCAGGGAGGACAGCACATTCATCCACTCTGTTGTGGGAAGAGGGCAAGGAGGCCCCACTGCTGCCCCATCCTACCTGCTGGCTCTACACACTGCACCTCTGTACTCACCCCAGTTCCAGAGCAACTGGGGAAGCTGCCCCTGTCCTGCTTTGCCCAGCCCCCTTACCTCTTTGAGGCAGGGTTTTCTTAGGACTCTGGAGCTCCAGGTTAGGACTTGTTTCCAGCCCAAGAACCAAACAGCTTCGTGTTCTCATTTGTTTTCATCCTTGGGCTCCTAGATGATGGGAACTGTAGGAGATTGTGGTGCTTAAAGAGGCCCCAGGATGTGAGGCACATTCTCCTGCATTGTCCTTCACTCTGTCAGCTTTCCTAGGTCCGGGGAGCCCTCTAGGCCCAGCCCTGCCAGCCTGTGTGAGGAGCATCAACAGAAGGCTTGTAGGTGAAATCCTAAGCGACCTCCCTCACTGTTGTGAAGCCCTTGAAATGGATAATGGAAACTCCCAGGGAAGTCAGTCTCCCAGAAAGCAGTTATTGGTGGAGTTTCTGTGAGAGCGAAGAGTGCAGCTGTTGCTAGGCAGACACAGCAATCCCATCCTGAGGAATGGCTCTGAGGCTGGCAGCCGGAGGCCCTGAGGAGAAAGGACAGCCTAAGTGAAGGGCGAGGGGCTCTGCTGTGCAGATCTGAGTCACCAGAGCTGTATCTCTCTCTCAGAGCAAGGTTCTCCTTCTCACTCCTGCATCCCCAGCCCCTCCCCCAGGTACCTTTGCTGCCACTGTCTGCCTTGACAGCCCCTTGCCTGAACCTGGCAAGCTCCCCCAGCTTGTCTCGCTGCACTAATGGACTGATTGGATTTTCTATACTTGTAGTTTGGGTTTTTTTTTTAATTGAACATGCAAATTTATGTAAATCAACCTGAGATCTGCCACCACATCAAAACAACATAGAGCTTCCACAGGCTGGAAGGAATCTGAGAGAAAATCTAGTTCAAGGCCCACCTTCAAGTCAAAATGGGGAAACTGGCCAGGTGGTGGTGGCACGCCTTTAACCCCAGCACTCAGGAGGCAGAGGCAGGCGGATCTCAGAGTTTGAGGCCAACCTGGTCTACAGAGTGAGTTCCAGGACAGCCAGGGCTACACAGAGAAACCCTGTCTTGAAAAACAGAAAGAAAGGAAGGAAGGAAGAAAGAAAAAGGGAAAACTGAGCTGGGCCCTTAATCCCAGCATTTAGGAGTTAGAGGCAGACAGATCTCTGTGAATATGAGGCTAGCCTTGTCTACATAGCCAGCAAGCGCTCTCATAGTGAGTCTCTGTCTCGACAGTGCCACCCTCCCACAAATGGGGAAACTGGAAATCAGATAGAATGTGATTCAGGTGGTGGTGTGGGTCCAAGGTAGAAGTCCAGCCTCTGGTTACTGCCTTCACATGGCTGCTTTCTGCCTCAGTTTCTCATTAATGAGAGACCTGGTTGTGAGAGGCAGAGCAGTTCTCGAGCCTCGGTAGTCACAGAGCGATGGGCTAGGGTTTTCTTAGTGCTCTCTCTGGTCAGCTTTTTCACTGCTGAAGGAACCTCTAACACCCTAGACCCCGTGCTGGAGCACCGTAAGAGAAGATGTTTTCCTGGTAGATTCGGAATCTTGTTATCTGCTCTCCTAGTTTGAGTTTTCGCTTCGTCTCTCCTTGGATAAAAATGGGAAAGATCCACTGTGGGTTTCTGCCTGCCCTCTTGAACATGCCTGTCTGGGCATCCTCTGCAACATCCTACAGTGGTGACCAGACGCTGGCTGAGAGTAGGAACTCATTATTTGAAATCAGTTATTGGTGGAGGCCCTGTGAGAGCAAAGGGTGCGGCTGTTGCTATGCAGAAATGACAATCCCATCCTGAGGAATGGCTCTGAGGCTGGCAGCCTGAGGCCATGTGGAGAGAGGACAGCGGAGGTGGATAAGTGTTACGGTAAGCTTGATCCCAAGAAACAATCTTCAGTGACATTTTTTTTCCCTGTGCTGGAGATTGAACAATGCCAGGCCCTGAGCTAGCTAGTCTCCCCACTTCGTGACATGCTTTTTTGCTTAGATCCCCACACCCAGCTGCAAGTTGCCCACCCCATTGCAGCCTCATACTGTGCTTGTAATGTGGAATTATCTTACCTTGTGGTCTCTGAGTGCACTCTAGGGATGGCTCAAGCAGCCGTTGGCCCTGTACTCCAGGAGAGTGGAGCAGAAGCACAAAGACAAAGGTCCTAATTCCCTGCCAGGGCTGTCCACCTGGTCCTGCAGCAGCCTTGTGGGGTAGCTTGGGACACACATCGGGGGCTGTCTTTACCTTCTTCCCAGCCCACATTTGGAGTGAATGTACCTGCCTTTCACATCTTCCCAAAACTGCAGGAGTAGAACTGATGCCTCTAGTTCCTGACTGCCCAGCAGCTCTTGGCACCTGGACCTTGCCTCCACTGGAGCAAGATCCTTCTCCCTGGGCCTCAGTTTCCCAGCCAGTCCTCATGAATTAATAACACATCATCATTGGGGTGTGGCACCTGCTCCATAATTACCATTTTTCTCAGCTCTGGGAGTTACGTAGATGAAAGAAGTCTGAGGAGGCCAGGCTGTTATTAAGGTGAATTATCCTCGCTGTCATTACCAATTTCTAAAAATCCCAGTAGGTGCTTACAAGAACCCAGTTAGGCACAGCACCCTGAGCCTCCTGCTGCTGGTCCTTGGGCTCTGGGAGTTTGGCAGTACTCAACTAAGCCTTCTTATTTAAAAAAGGAAAAATTACAGGGCCAGAGATGCAAACCAGTAGTCAAGAGCCTGAAAAGCCCTGGGTTCCATCTCAAACATACTTCAAACAAAACAAGACAAAAGACTCTTTTGGAAGGAGGTTGGATCCCATGGCTCTGTTTGTGTTGTAACCTGCAGGGCCTGAGCAGTAGATCCTAATGGTCTGTACTTCTCTGGCATTGCAACCTTAAGTTGCTTCTAACCCCCCAGGGGCAAGCTGTGAAGAACTTTGAACTCTTGGGGCTGCCCTGGGCTCTCAGGGGCTGAGTTTCCAAAAGCTGATTCATGTCACACCAGCTGGGTTGATATAGGGGCTGTAATTGGTCCTTGTGTGCAGAGATCTGTTGGGACACCCCCTAGAACCTGCCCACTGCAACTCCAGGCACTTACAGAAGTCGGTTGTCTACCTTATCTCCACCTGACTCAAAAGTGTCCCCCGGACCCACTTCCCACCCTGTAGCTCCCAAGTTGTGTGTAGCCTGAGGGGTGGTCTGCTTTTCCCATTGTTGACTAGACTCTGCTGCCTTTCTGAGGGTCTACACCACTGGTTCTCAACCTGAGGGTCCAACAACACATTCCGAAAACACAGATATTTGCATCACCATTCACAAGGACTGGAGAGATAGCTCAGCCGTTAAGAGTACTGGCTGCTCTTCCAGAGGTTCTGAGTTCGATTCCCAGCAACCATGCGGTGGCCCATGACTCATAACAGTAGCAAAATTACAGTTATGAAGTAGCAACAAAAATAATTTTATGGTGCGGGGTCACCAGAGCATGAGGAACTGTACTAAAGGGTCACAGCCTTTGGAAGGGAAAAACCACCATTCCACATGAACACAGCTTTCTGTGCCCACACCGGACGGCAGATATAAATGTTGGGATTAAAGGCAAGCGCCCAACCTCAGACCCCTTCTAACATTTCAAAAGTTAGTTTAGCCAGGCATGATGACACATCTTTAAGAGGCCAGTTTGGCCTACATAATGGGGCTACATAGTGAGACCCTGTCTCTGTACTGGGGTTATAGCATGAGAGGTGTATGCCTTTCTTGCAGTTTAGAGTTTTTTATTTCTTCTTCTTCTTCTTCTTCTTCTTCTTCTTCTTCTTCTTCTTCTTCTTCTTCTTCTTCTTCTTCTTTTCTTCTTCTTCTTCCTCTTCTTCTTCTTCCTCCTCCTCCTCCTCTTCTTCCCTTTCCTCCTCCTTTCTCCTCTCTCCTCCTCTCCCCTCTTCCTCTCCCTCCTCCTCTTCCCCCTTCCTTTTTTGAGGAAGGACCTCACTTTGGAGCCAGCCTAGACCAGTCTGGAACTATATCTGTCCTGCCTCAGCTTTCCAAGTGTTAGCATGATAGCCATGTGTTGCCATGCGTGCCCCTGGAGTTTCTTTACAAATTCTCTTCCCCCCTCTTAATAAAAGACAATGTCACCTGTACTGTCCGTCCGTCCGTCCGTCCGTTATCTTAACTGTTGGCAACCTGAGTGTTGTAGGGACTTCCCAAGCCTCAGGCCTCAGGTTGCCTTAGCAAAACCCCATGAACTTCTCCCATGTTACCAGCAACAGATAGTAACTTCTGATGGCTTTAGAAGCTGAGGGGTCCACGATCAAGCCTGTGACATATTCATTGTCTTGTGAGGGATGGACAGATTTCAGGTTCCAAGACAAATCCCACTCATTGTACTCTCCTAGAAAGTGTCTAGAGGTTTCTCTAGGAGTTACACAGAGGAGAGGGAAAGGACTGAGGAGCCAGGCTGTAATTAAGGTCTCTGTGTTTTGTTTTTGTTCCAGGCTGATCTGGAACCTCTCTCTCTTTCTCTCTGTGCCCCCTGAGCATTGAGATTGCAGATGAGCCATGGTCACCTGCTTGTGGGCTTTTTTTTTTTTTAAAGATTTATTTATTTACTTTATGTATATGAATACACTATAGCTGTCTTCAGACACACCAGAAGAGGGCATTGGATCCCATTACAGATGGTTGTGAGCCACTATGTGGTTGCTGGGAATTGAACTCAGGACCTCTGGAAGAGCAGTCAGTGCTCTTAACCACTGAGCCATCTCTCCAGTCCCAGGACTGGTGGCCTCTTTTATAAGGACACTTATTTTATCCCAAAGGATGCCACCCCTAACCACACCACTGTTCCGTGGCCCCAACTCCTTTACTGTCACCTTGAAAGTGATCATTTCACAAGGAGTTGTTCACAGATATTCCAGCTGCAGCATCCACCTCAGGTTCCTCTACTCAAGTGCAAAGCCCTGCCAGAATTCATTCTCCAAATGCTGATCCTCACTCAGATGCCAGAATTCATGCCCAGCCCAGCTGCTGAGGAGGTATTAAGCTCTGCAAGGCCACTCATGAAGCAAGCAGATATTTTGGAGCTTCCTACTCGGAAAGTCCGAATTTATCAAGCAACTGAACAGTTAGTTGCAAATGGCAAGCACAGCCACGATAAGGGCTGCAGAAAGAGGTCAAGGCAGCCTTGATGTGATTGTCACAGCCTGCACTGAATTATGATACTGTACCCATAAATCATTACAACTCCATGTCAGCTTTAAAGAGAAAGCAGGTACCTGAGGAGTGAGTACTCACAGGGCCCGCCCCAGCATGGTGTGTATTCACAGGAGCAAGCCAGCAAGCGGAGGCGCATGCTGAGCTGTGTGGCTGGGCACTGCTGGAAGAGGGCTGCCCGCCAAAGCTGAAGATATGCAACCACGTGAGCTAGAGCGTGCTGGCTTCCACCGCCTGCCTTAGTACGTCCGTTCTCTCTGCTTCCCAAGCGCGGGGACATCCTAGGCCCTTGAGTTCTTTTGTGTCCAAGGCAGAGACTCCCCCTTTTCTGCTGGATGGTGCTCAAGGTGCCTCCTTTTCTTCTTCCCACCCTGGGCTGTACCTTATGTTTCCCCAACCCTGGGCCCACTGTTCTGCCAAAGCTGAAACCTGCTTTCCCTCCCTGTGGCTGGAGGGAAGTTTGGGAGTGTTTGCTTCTCATTTCCTGTGTAGACAGCACCTCACTTCCTGTGCCCCTTCCCCAGAAGAAGGCTAACACTCTTGGCCCGGCCGAGTCCCTTCCTCTCCTCCCCCACTGCTTTCCCGGAAAGCCTTCAGGCCTTGAGAACAGCAGCATCAAAGGAGACTGCTCTTGCCCAAAGGCACCATGGGTGCTGCATAAGCTATACCACCATCCATTGGTTAGAGCATGGGGAGGCTCTAACCAATCATAGACCTTTCTGTGATACCATGCTTCTGTGTCCCGCTGGTAGAGATGTCAGAGCGGTCTTACTCCCATTTTACAGAGAATAAAATCAAGGCCCAGAGGAGTTCATAGACTTTCTCAGTCTGTCCTCAGGTCAGGCTCTAGCCAGAATCAGAATCTAGAAATCGCACTTCTGTTTGTAGTCTGAAGGGGAAAAGCCTATAAGTGAGAGCCAGTGAAATAGACTTGTTGTCTCCTCCAGGTCTGAGCTGGCTACTTGGGAGAAACATCTGGGCTTGCCATGCTGGAGCTGCCTGGGTTCAGAAGGCTTCCTGATAGAAGAGATCTAGGTACAGAGCTTGGAGGAGTAGGTCCTGTGGTCAAGTACAGGGAGCTGGAAGGGTCTCTGGCCACTTCCCTGGAACTGTGGGTGAGCCTGGACTAGCCTCAAAGCAGCCATCCTGGCTTCTGCCATCTATCTAAGCAATAACCCTTGTCTGTTCCACCAGTCAGCTCTTTCGTGTATCACCTCAGGGTCTCCAACTTTCCTGAAAGCCCTAGCATGTCTCTGATTACACCAGTATCTCCCCCATCCCCCTTTTATATGTTTGGGGTGTGTGTGTGTGTGTGTGTGTGTGTGTACATGTGTGCGTGCATGTGGTCTGCCTATCACTCTCTGCCTTCATTCCTTGAGACATCTTCTCTCACTAAACCTGAAGCTCACTGGTTCTAGCTAGTCTAACTGGCCAGTGAGACCCTGGGATCCACATGTCCCTGCTTTACCAATGCTGGGGTAACAAGCAGAGGTGGCCATGCTTGGGCTTATGTGTGTCAGGGGGATACAAACATAGAGAGTGTCCACCCTGGATCAGAACATGAAAACCACTCACCTTTGGGTGCCCTTGGGTCTAGCTGCACTGAATCGTTCTGTTTGCACATGCACCCAAAGTTTCCTGCCTCCTTCCGTGTGTGCTCTTCTGTATGCTGTATGTGCACCTTTGTATGTGCTCTTCGGTGTGTGCTCTTCCCCTATGTGCACTTCTGTATGCTGTATGTGCACGTCTGTATGTGCACGTCTGTATGTGCACGTCTGTATGTGCATCTCTGTATGTGCACCTCTGTATGTGCAACTCTGTATGTACACCTCTGTATGTGCACCTCTGTATGTGCACTTCTGTCTGTGCATTTCTGT